>JARJDW010002641.1:0-12619 GCA_030264715.1 Adinopsis sp. GC000173
AGCAGCTTGAGAGCAATAAAACTAATTAAATTTATAATCAAAACTCGATTATCGCTATATGATGCAGCTACTGCAAAATAGACGTCAGTGGTAATCAAAAAATAATAATTTTATAATAATTATGATAAAATTTATATGCAAAGAACACAATTAAATAATATTTTTAAGCATCTGCGTTATAATTTTTAAGTTAATAAATACTGATTGTTGTAATTGCATCTTTATTATTTTGAGTTAGTGCGGATATTCTCTTTTAGATGTCGCAACGTGCGGTCATAAAATATGATTAGTATCAGAGTAATGCAAAATCTCTATTTAAGGTAAGAACTAATTAATAATATTGCAATAATACCACACACAAAGCATGTGATTGTACAGAGTATTTTTATGCATGTATGCTCATTAGTTACAAATTCATGTAAAATTAATTCTAGAAAACAATTTAAATTCTTGTTCATGCAGATACATAAGGCAAAATGAAATGCTATCAAAATTAATAAATAAAGTGTTTATTTCTGTTTTACTTTGCATTTTTTAGAAAGATAAACGTTTAATTTACGATTATTAACATTGCAAACGCATAAATTTTCATTTGTTGAGATAAAATTGCATACGGTTTGAGGTTGAACACAAAAACAATATTTATTGGAATAAAAATAATCAAGGTTTATATCGGTTAAATTATGTCGTTTCGACAATTAAATAGAATTAAATAAATCAACAATGAATAATTATTAGGTTAACGCATAAACATCTGCGGATGATTTGAGTACATATTTTTGTTAGAGATGATGGTATTTTGTTTACGTAGTTCTTTGCACAGATAATAAAATGTACATTAAAATGTTTTCATGTATTTACTATGTTCTATTAGTGAAAGATGAAAAGTTATAGGCTTTTAGGGATTTTAAAAAAATGCATAATTAGCGAAAGATAATACATCCTAAGAATGATTTACCTGATTCAGATCAGTTGACATAAATAAATAGGATAAGATAGATAAATAGACTGGCGATCACAAGGCTTTTTTTTTCTAAATAGATATTCTATTCAAATTGATTACGTAGTGCCCAATTGGCCAGACCGCAAAAACTACTGTTGTTGGTTGTTTGCGGATGTGGGCCGCGGTTTGTGCACCCCTGAAACATTACCCTACTGGGAATTATTCGGTTCATTTATTTAAGCTCTCATATCAATTCATACAAAATATGTACTTACATAATAAATCAACACTAATTCATTTTTTCGGATTTTTGTAGGAACACACATGTTGAAAAGGAGAATAGATAGTGGACCGAAAACTATGGAAGAACCGATCAATCAAGGCCCGTAACCTGGGAAAACCTGCCCATTCCTGGTTTAGTAGCTATATATAGCATTTTAACAAAATGTATGTTTTTTATAATAAGGAGATAGTCTTAATATATGGCCAATTATTTTTAAGTTGAGTTTAGGCCAATCATGGGGAAATCATTTTCAGTTAAATAGCAACGTTTTGGTATGATGTTTGCTTGTAGATGTTACGTTTACTCTGATGATGTCTGGTAAAATAACGAAATGTCGGTATTTAGCCTTCAGAAGTTTCAATTTTATATTTTACAATATGTTATAGCACATTTTCTATAATAATTAATATGCGTACATATGTATTTCATTATGATTGTTAGATATCCATTTAAGTCAGATGATAATCAGAAAGCAAAGTATTAATTAGACATTTTTTAATGTCAAAAAATGGTAAACGCGTTAATAACGCTTAATAATATTTAAAATAGCTGCCGAAGTAACAAATCTAAACGAATACCTTTGCAGTTTCATTGATTAAGATAAGCTTAAGTAGACATACCTTTTTTGAAGACTATTTCCAGTTGATTTAATCAAGAAAAATCGTTGTGCAATGCTGTAGATATACAGTCGTGATAAAATTTCATCTAACAAAACACTGCTGCTATTAATATTTAACAAATACGTTACATAAATGCGTTGTTCTTAGCAGTTTTAATACTTTTACTACAAAATGTTATAAACGTTGAAATAAATTGCTGTGGCGTATACATTCATATATCTAAGAATGATGAGTTATTATAAAGTATGTATAAGAAATGTTAATAAGGAAAAATATAAATGTTTTAGGTAGGTACATCTAAAATGGATATTTTTGTGTTTGGCGGCTTAAAATACCAGAAATATTTAATGAATATATTTTGTTTTAAGTATATGGTAAAAGTGCAGGAAATTTTTTAATGTATATGTTAAAATGTGTAATACCAGAGAATTAGTGAAGAAAGTCTAAGTATGCAAGCAACGTATATTAATAATATCAAATTTCTTATAAATGTGTGTAATTATTGAAATTGCTTTTTTATAAATTGCTAAAAATACGATATAAAAATATAGATATTTGAGATGCTTAATATGCGCATCAGATATTTAAAGTAGAGATACATGATAACCTTAACTCGAATTATTTAGTTAATTATAAAATTAAGATATATTTCAATAAATTGTAAGAATTTCGTTGCATTCACTGATGAACCATGTTAATTATTTAATCAAATAAGATATATTTGCTTTTATGTGCTAATTGATGAAGCAATTTTTGGCAAATTTTAGTGACCAAACATAAGTTATTAGTATTTTTGTTTTGAATTTTTCATTAAATTTATTTATCGCGTTTCATCTTTATTGCTTGATAATGGAGAAATTTTAAATATTTTCATAGAAATACACAAAATATTTGAAAAATGATTTAGAAAATATCTATCCAAAATGTTTGAGAATCGTAGAGAGAGATAAAAAATAAGTCGGTTACTATAAATTGTACCTACCAACATTTTAGTGAAATTATTAGATACCAAATAATAGGAGTAGTTTTCGCTTTTATGTTAATTTTCTACTAACATACTTCCCAACAAAGATACTTGCATACCTATATCGCTACAAATGCAACTTTGATTTTAGACCACCCACCAGTTTGTTAATGCATTTTAATGATTTCGTTATATTTTAATATAGTTGCATACACATTTCCACATAGAAATAAACATCGCAAGCAATCGTTTGCTGAAATTATAGGTTAAAGTTACGTTAGATTTTGTAATCGAGTTTCGAATCATAAAAATGCCCATCTTCATGCATATTTTATCTCTGCACGAGATACAAAACAGAATGTATGTGTGTGTGTACTTACTGCGTTTTACTAAAATTTTGCACACTTGTTATTTAGAAATTCAAATAGAAACTCGGCTGCTTAGCAGTTCATTAATTTATCGATCAACTTGTTTATATAATGCATACAATAAAAAAAGATGGGCAAATAAAAATGCAACTGAAACATATTTAATACATAGTTAATTATATGTACAATTAGATTTAAAGAAAATTTATAAAATTTGACAAATATTTAATCTTTCACTTGCTACGTAGGTAACTCATACTTTCTTTACGGTGTTTTTGCAGCGTCTGGGCGGCGTTTGTGTGCCACGTCACAGCCAAAAAAACTGCAATTGATAAGAATTAGATTTATTGTAGTTCAGTGGTGGTTGTCAACGCGGTCGTTCAACTACGTGCGTGCAGTGATTAAAAATTTTTGCAAAAATCTCATTATGGTGGAACTCTATGGTTCTTCGGCACTTACTACTTGATAATAAAGGTATGTAATTTTATATAAATATAGTATATAGTTTATCAATAACGCGAATTGAAGAAATACAATTGAACATTTTCATTTTCGAATAAAAATGACTATACATGGCATATTATATGCATGTAGAAGATAAACTATAATATGATTTGTTTTTGAATAAAAATGCAAACAATCGCTTTGATGAGAGATAATCGGCTTAGCTTGTATTGTTTGTTTAAACATCCGAGAGCATTTAGAAATGAATAGTACATATACATATACTCGTACTTACCTTTGCGTCCTCACCACTGAAAATCAATTTCCTGTTTAAATAATGTCACAACGTAAGAATGTGGCAATACGTAAACAAGATCATTAAAATATATATATCATAATTTCTTCATTAATATGATCAAATATGAATAATGAAAACAAACATGTATATAAATATAGTTTATTTAAATGTAACAAAAATATATAAAATATGAAAATTATCAATTAAACAAGCATATTCATTTAAAATAAGAAAACAAAACAACATTATTAGTAACTAATTAATAATTACGAGATCTAAGAGTGGTTTAGGTTAAATAAGAAGCGCAAGATAATAAAAAGGAAATAATATAGTAAAAGCGAGTAAGTAATGCTTAAAATATTTTATTTAATCAAAAAAAGTTGTGTTATACAATTAAACGTTTACAAAAAAAGGAAAAAAATAAAATAAAAACAAATTGTAATATGTAATTGCGAAAAAAAAGAGAAAAATAGTATAATGCATATAATACGTATTTATGTAAATGATTAATCAAATAATTAATAGAGATTAAAAAGAAACAGGATTGTAAAACACAAAAAGAAAGCCATCTACTATCAATCAAAAAAAAAAAACGTAATGAGGAGAAAAATCAAAAAAATAAAATAAAAATGTTTAAATATACATTATATATAAAAAACAATCTATAAATTGATACACATAGTAGGTAACTATATATTTGACATAATTTAACTTAAAAAATTATTATCATTATACATATATATATATATATAAAGTAGTAAACTTATAATTATTTTAAGTACGTATAGGTTTCATTTTTCTTGTAATAATATAATTATAGCAAAATGTATATTACAAACTGGCATTACATGGCAAATTATAATTACAATCAAGTAACAACTTTTTTAAAAAATGATAATAATAAAAGCAAAAATTGGGGGGTAGAGAATAATAATAATAATAATAATAAGTGGGGGGGGGGCTGGGAGGGAAGGGTTAGAGTTGTGCTGTTTTATAAATATACTAACACTTAACTTTATCATTTATAGCTCAAGTACATAGTACTGACTCTTATCTATATAATAATTTGTTACAAATCTTTTTTGTTTTCTGCCATACAATGTTTTTTTTTCTTCATAGTTTTAACAACAATAATGCATTTTTTCTTTCTTTCATTTATTTTGGATATAATAATATAGGTAAAAAATAGAAAAGCAGGTACAAACATGAAAATTTAGTTATTTATTGCATGGCTCCCGTTAATCCGAACGAACCATTGTAGTTATTTTTTATATAGAAAAATATTCAATCCTTTTTGTTTTCTTCTTCACAATTTTCTTTTTTGTGTATTAACACGCACACCAATTTAATTTAATTATTATACATCGATTGCAGGATTGAAATGTGTGAAAATGGATTATTAGGTGCATTTTGCATATATGGTTACATAATGGCTCGACTTATTTTTTAAATGTTATTTAATATAGTAGTAATAATTTTTTTCTCTCTTTCTAAATTAAGCGGACGGTGGATTGTTATCTATTAATAGAAAAAAGAGTGCATCCAATACACCATAAATAGTTTCTTCATCTGTTTACAATAATAATAATTAATCTATACAATATCTATATATTCATTTCTTTTAATCATTTAATATTTTTTTCTCATTTAATATGTTATTAATACCATTTCCAATCAGGTAACTATCGGTCAGTCCATCGTTTCCATTCAAGGCAGTATTTGATATGAAAATTAATTAATAATTAAACAAAAATAAACAACAAAATAATAATAAAATAGAGGATAAAGATATGAAATGGCACAATAAGCATCCAATTTTTTGTCGAACGAATATAGAAAATTAATTAATAATAATTTAATGGTAACCAAATTAAAATATCGATCAACGTTTTTTTGCTTTGCTTTTAGTGTAAAAATAGTAATAATAAAAAAATATATAATAATAAAAAATACAAATTTAAATACATAAAGATTATTCATAGTGCCATGACTAGTTCTATCGCAATCAGATTATATTTGATTTTTGCACATAATGCAATTTATTTATTTATTGGTAACGTTTTTGTTCGGTTTTTACTTCTTGTAATCATTTATTTATATATTGTGTGTGTAGGTGAAATGAAGTTTTATATATGCAACTAGAAATTACATGTTTAGAGCCCGCGCATAATATTTTTTTCTCCATGTTAAATAAATCTCGAAGCTTTGAATACAATGATGTGATGTGAAAGTATCATACCTACATTAGAAATTGGTATAAAAATTTCATAAAAATTGATTTATTGTTTTTGATATGTTACCGAACAGTTAAATTTTTATCCAATTTTTATATTTACACAATATATAGGTATACAAAGTTTGGCAACAACTTTATAATGTTATAAATTCGTTTATTTAAAATTTTGTTCAAAATATAGGTATACCTAAGTTTCATTTCTAATAAGTACTGAATTTAACTAAGTGTATAGTTGTGTTTAGATAAAAATTTAACTTAAATTGTTCAAGTAAATAGATTTTTATACAAATTTCCGCAGCAGCAATTATTTCTATTACGTCTAAAAGCTCGAAAGTTGTCTATGGGTTTCATTAGTATTATATAGAAATCGTTTATGGATTCTCGTTTTCTTAAAAAGCTCTCTAAACAGTTTTGTAGTTACTTTTTATGTGCACTTTAACAATCTATTTTATCTATTTTTGTATATAATGCGTAGTGTGTTTGTGTATTCATAGCCCATTAAAGGTAACTGTAATATGGTCATGGGTAACTTTAGTTTCCTCATTTGTTCATTATTAAAACATAACTTATAATCTATTTTAAAATATTATAAAGCGCAAACAAAACAAAAGCGAGAAATTTATTAAAAAAAAATCATTTGCCTATTTTTATATTGATAGTATAAGTACATTAATCTAATAGTAATTGATTAAGAAACATTTACGAATAGCTTTTGTTAATATCTCTTTTTTGAAGTACGATGATATATCGTAAGTACACGTATATAATTTTTTCTTTGTTGTCTACACTTAGAAATAATAAAATAATATTTTAAAAATAAAAAGAAAAAAAAACGAATAAAAAGAACTCTATCATTAACAAATCACATATAAAACATTTTATATCACTTTTTCATCTTGTTTTTATATATATAATTAATAATTATAATTATAAAGAAAATATGTTTTTAGTTAGTTTCGCTTGTTATCCAAGCATTGCGTTACCTTTTTTATGTTATTTCGTTTCGTGTCGGCGTGTGTTGTTGCATTTTCAAATAATTAAAAAGGTAAACTGGCAACGAACATTTTTTCAATGAGAGGCGGTGCGGGCACCAGGTCCTCCAATTTCAAGTAGAAGATGCGTTGCAGTCCTTGCACGCTCAACGACCGTAGCTCGGGCAATTTTCCCAGCAGACGACTGAAATAGTGTGCCTTGCGTTGCGCCTCCGCATTGTAGGTGACATGATCGCGTAGCGATGAGATGATCTTCATTTGGAGCTGTTCGACGCGCGCCGGCTCCTTCAGACCATGCCGTTCTGCGAACAAAATTAGATATATATTAATATATGTATAATACAACATACAAGTATGGTGTACATGGATGTTGTGGATTTTGTAACGTAAAACGTACATTACTTCAATATAATGATAATAACTTTCTACTTTCGATGCAGTTTTGCAAAAGCGCGCGCTGCCTTTTTTTGTGTTGTTGTGTTCGAACACAGCAACGCCTCCAGGTGTATGAAAGATGATGGTTGTTGCGTGCGAATTTCGCTCGGTCACGATTTTGAGTTGGAAATGGTCGTTTTTTTCTTCTTCTTCTTCTTCAACTTACTTACACACAGAACGCGCGAGATAATCGAATTTTTATTTCGAGTAAAACGAAAGCAATTAATAAATAATCAGAAGCGCATCATTTATTGTAATATGAGAAAGATATTGTAGTCTCTCTGTGTGTGTATGTAATTTATAAAACGATCGTGATCTAATTTAAAACGCAATTAATTTTTCAAGCTCGCGCGCGCGCAATCAATATAGGAAATCGATATATTTCATTCCTTACCTGTAACGAGGGTGAGCGCACACAGACATGCAAACGCCGAAATGTCAATCTCCATCAGATGTAGACTGTTACAGAATTCCATGATCGCATGCAACCAATCTCCGAACGATCGCTGGCATTGTTGTCTGTCAAGCACTACACCGTTGCAGAATGTCAACTTGGTATCGTTCGGATGCGTGCGGTACGCCAGACGCAGTACGAACAGTTCGAGCGAGGCGGATTGGAATAGCAATTCCTTGTCTTCGGGCGATAGCTCTTGAAAGCCGGGTATCTTCTCCGCAAAGTTTCGAATCACATCGACGCTTGTGGTGAGTAGCGTATAGAATTGCTGTATTTTCTCAGCTTCGGATGGCTCAATAGGGCTGGCTTCACAGTATTGCGAGTAGTCTAGATTAGCGAGATCAGGTGTGGTGTCAACGTGCGCTCGCACCAGCGCGGTGATTAGGGAGACGGGCGGACTGGGTGGCGATTCTTGCGGCGACTTCGGCTTGGATGGTAAACGGCCACGTCTACCTTTAAGCGAATCTGTTCGCACAACTTCCTTAACCATGCCAACAGCAAGGCATTTCTGGAAACGGCAGAATTGGCAGCGATTGCGTCGTCGTTTATCAACTGGACATGCTTTGTCGGCTAAACACACATACTTGGAGCCTTTTTGTACTGTGCGCTTGAAAAAACCTTTGCAGCCTTCGCATGTGCGTACACCGTAATGCTGGCAAGCTGCCGTGTCTCCGCATACGGCGCATAGTTGGGATGGCGATGGCGGAGCGGGACCCTTCTGCTGCTGCGGCTGTGGTTCAACACCGCCGGGCGAACTCGCCGCCGACGAGCACACCGACGATGCCGGTCCGGCGAGACGCAGCTTCGGACTCTCACTACTGCTTGTCGATTCGGAACGTTGGAGAGGAAGAGAGGCGCGACGCTGGCGTGGACTCAGCGCCGTACTCGCCTGCAGTTCGGAGGGTGTTGAATGATAGGGCGGAAGGGAATAGGAGTCTTGTGTGGAGACGAGCGTATCGAAGCTGGGACTGCACTGCGGCGGCGGATAGTATGGACTGGTCGTGTACTGATGCTGCTGATAGTCGTAGTGATGCGATGGCGCGGCGGCAACATGTGCTGGATGATGATGATACGATGACACATTGAAACATTCCTCGTCCATCTTGAATGTGGTCGGATTGTATCTCACCGAGTAGGTATCTTGGAAACTTGGTAGTGGTGCTGGCGACGATGGTTGCGATTGAAGCGATACTTCAGGGAAGGGATCTAGTTCTTCGGGCGGTAGCACAGAACTTGGATCGTCCGGGAAACTTAGCAGATCCGCAAAACTGCTCGATCCAAACGGAGTCTGCAATTAGACAATGCGCCATCAAACACCATTCAATTAATACTGAACGCTCTCAATATTTATATTTAAACATCTCAGGGCTTCATTATATTTAGTGGGACTATAATTAACAGGAATCGAATCGAATCGAATCTAATCACGGCATCGCGACAACACGATTATCAAACGACTAACCAGTGATTTATTGCTTTCGCTTTGGCTTCACCTAGTTTTTCCATGAAAGAGGGGAAAGTTTTATTAATAAATAGGCGGAGTCTGATTTTCTATATGTGCGATTGGATGGCGGCGCGCTCACCGAATGCGTCGCGACGCCATCGCCCTCACTGTCGTCTATTCGGCGCATGTGACGGGCCGACGGGTGGCAGAGCGCAGCGCACATTAAATATGCATGGCAATAACCAACTGGCGCGTTGAGGAAAGGTAATAGGATCGCTATGTGGCGGCGATGGGGAAGGACGCGTGTGTGAATTAATCGCCTGTCCAATATATCATAATTATGTGCGTATAATCGGAGCAAAACGGTAGGGAATGTGCAGCATGTGTAACAAACACACATAACAGCCTTCACATGTTTGGTGCATGTATCAACTCGCTTTATATGTTGTGTGTGTGTTGATCTCTATTTTATTTATAAATGCGTTTTGCAAATCAACATTATTCTACAACGCATTCAAATTAGTCATATCATATGAAAACCGTCGTCCGGCCATCTCACAACTATACACTAGTGACTAGTATATAATTATTAAAAATCGCTTGTGCATGTGTGTGTGTGTGAGTGTGTGTACGTATGTATAAATAGACATTACATATATGCGAGAGAGGAAGGCATTGTTTGAGAAATTTATTCCGTCATCTGGTATTTTAATGTCCGTGCACCACCCTTAAGAGCGCTTTCTTATACATAATGTATCACTCACTCGTATAATACTCGTATATCTATGATTTTGCATAAATACGCACCGGATTCGATCATCGTTTCGCTTTTACGAGCCTCGCTATGTATGAGATAATCGGATTTCATAATTATGTAATAATTTGATTGATAAACAAATTAATCATTATGTGTGCATGTGTTTTTCAACTTTGCTGCTGCTGCTGCAGACACCTACGAGGCAATAAAACAGCTCGATTGCTGCGTGCATTTTTTTTCTCTTGAGCGAATTTTTTATCGTGAGCATGCGAAATGATAGTGTTTAGAGGCGATATTATTTGATATGTATTCATTATGATATTAATTATAGCAATAAATCCATGAACAATTAGTTCTCACGGACAGTCGGCGCCTATGAACGTTCCCCTATATACATATACAATTATTTTTTTTCAGTTGTGTTATAGAACGCTGTCTTACCAACAATAGCAATCTCTAATTAATATAGCTGAGATTTTTCCATTTATATGTGTTCGATTCATGTTTAATTTATTATGTCGCGCATTTTAAATATGCACATACATATACAGATAGATAGATATATATACATGCAGATGGTGGCGTTCGTAACGTTACGATTGAGCGGAAAAAAAATCGGCGCGCAACAAAAGGCAACTCGATACGTTTTCTCTTTCATGCGCTTTTAATAGTTTTATCAGTGATATTATCGCTGTTTATTATAGTCCTTCATGACAACTCGTATGAATTATGAGAGGTGTTTGTTTGAGTGTGGATTTTACGCTAGGATATAAGATAATCTTTACGTTTGGATGAAAACAAGTTTTTACTAAATTACTTATACCACTCACAATTGAAATATAAATTCATTCTCCTCCCTCATTTTTCACATTTCGCTCATTAATAAAATAAAATCTGATTTTGTTTTTTCGCTAAAGTTTTTTTTGTAATTTTTTACTTTACACGGCTATAATTATTTTTTTAAGATACGCATGCAAAAGTTAGCTAAATGTGACCTACTTTTTAATTTTCGCTTTAGGAACTTTCGGAATGAAAAATATACAAAGTACAAAATTAATTATTTAAAAGAAAAAAACAAATAGGTATATCCAAAAACAGTTAAGTAATGAGGCACGATTTCAAGTAGTAACTTATGCTATTTTATGATCATATAGAAACTATCTTATTCCTAACATGAAATTCCTAATTACGCTTCATTTGATTAATAAATAAGAAGTTTTATTACATCCCATAAAGTATTGCAATAATATAGCAAATTTCGTAAATTATTTTATTAAATGCATATTAAATGAGCTTTAATGCTACTTTTTTATCAATATTAATAAATATCCACTTTCACTATTTTCTTTTATATACAGCTGAAATTGATTAATACTTTATGCGAATAATAATTTGCGTGCGGCTATGAATTGATTAAAACCGGCAAGAGAAGCTATTAATTATAGGAAAAAGGATAATATTATTTTTTGAGTAAAAAAAATATAAAAAAAAATTACAAAGCTCTCCTGCCATTATAATATGTTGAGTTTAAAAATATATTATTAGGTGCATTTATATTTATAGAAATTCATTTCATTACGCACAAAACGTTTTATTAAATGTAAAATTTACATTTTTATATAAAATTACCAACTATTATCTTAAAATTTATAAGATTAAATTGCATTACATAATATTATGAAAGGAATTATTAAAATTTTGAGAAGTTGGTATATGGAAAGCTCAGAGTTAAAGATATCTTCAGTAATTTACTTTTTATTGTATAAATGTTATTTATCAGTTTATTATTAAATTTTATGAACTGGTCTCACTTTAATACTGAGCTTTTCGAATTTCTACAAATGTACATTTTTTCGTAAAGTTTAAGATATTTGCTGCTACCTCTTGGTGAACCATTATTAAAATATAGAGGAATTAATAATTAAANTTTTAGTTTAGTCCTGATGATGACAGTATTGCCGAAATGCGCATAGACTTTAAATAAAATCTATAGTGCATCAAACCAAGTGTCTTTTAATTATTAATTCCTCTATACATTTTTTCGATTTTTTTTGCTGCAAAAAATAGGAAGTAGCACCATTACAGACGTTTTTGGAATTGTATGTGACGTGTAATACCTAAAAACTTGTCCTTTAGAGAGATTATTTTATGTTATGTTACATTTTTAGTTCACGTCAGTTTCTTGCAAGAAACATGTAGCACAGCCAGCTACTGATGTTGTTATCCCCAGTGACTGGTAGAAAAAAATATTCCGAACATTTATCTAATATAGTAGCTATTTAATTGAAATGTGGGCTAGATTGTTATATAGATATAATTATCTATTATACGTAACAATGCCTTACAAGTTCGGTATATTAAAAACTAATCTTGCTCAAGTG
>JARJDW010002643.1:0-131734 GCA_030264715.1 Adinopsis sp. GC000173
GACCATGATGGGCACTTCGAAGGACAAAGTGAATATCACTATCAAATGCGTTTTTAAAAATAATATCGACCTACGTGTTCCGAATTTTTAATTAAAGCATCGTTTTCAAAATAAAAGGCTGTTTCCGAACTTACTGAACACACGATATATTTAAACATAAATTATTTTTCAATTTATTGCTACTATACAAAATCATTAATGTTTATTATTATTTTTCTACATAGTCATCAACGTTTGTACCTCTTTTAATTATTATGTAGTTTTTTTATCCAGTTATTATAAAATAAATGTGGTTGTTTCATGAACCACCTGCACACAAATGCTTCCACTGTAGTATCATAGTCAAAGCTGCGGGGAAACTTTTGTAGTATCGCATCCAGGACAATTCTTGATTAGAGCAGTTATATGAAGCCGGATATTGTGTTGCTCTAGAAAAAGACAAATTCGCGTTTTTTCTAACATTATTTTCTTTCAAGATGTGGATGAATTTATGACGCAACCAGTTTCATTTCATAATAACAAATTAATAATTATCATAAATGTTGGGGAAAAATATCGCAAAATCCAATGATTGTGTAGAAAAGTAATACAGGTAGACATCAGTTTACACAAAGGATGCGTAATCGGTGTAAAATTCAACGCAATTTTATTGATAATGAGAGGGGTTTTACAAAATGAAAAATAGGCGAGCAATTATGTATTTACACTCCTTTGTTATTTTAAAGTACGTATAAGTTGAATGTTACATAGTACAAAATACCGTAAAAACGAAATGAAATTTCAAAGTTTCAAATTTGTTACAGCGGTATTTGTGGAAAAAAGTTACCAGTTTTAATTATTTAGTTAGATGTTTGTTTTCTTCAAGAATTTTGGAATTCGCCGCAATGAAAACGACAATATAAAAGAAATGATTGCAGAAATTCGTTTAAAAATCAGTTAATAATAAAAAATTGCGCATTTACATAACGAAAATGTTATCATAGTACGACTTTATTGCAACTTGCAACGTAAAGCGAGGACTACTTGTATTCAGTGGCGTAACTATGGGGCCTCATAAGATAATAACATTGAAAAAATCATTTTTAGTTGTATTGAATTGCAAAAAAATGTTTTCTTACATTATCGCTTATTTTATTTCTTAGAATATAATGTTAGGAAATATAGGTAACCCCATTTATCAGAGTTTAAGTTAATACAAAAAGTGGATAATATCCAGAGTTAGTATATAGACATTATTTCTATTTCACTACTTGTTATTTCATATCAATTGCAAAAAAAATTTAAAGATATTTTATAAGAATATGGGACAATATTACAGAAGTATTGTATACTTTAGCGACACTAAGAAAATAGATTTAAAAAACATAATTTTCAGCCCTAAAAACAAAAAAAAAACAATATTTTGCTATAAACAAAGAAATTATATGGGCTCATATTTTTTAGTTACGCCACTGCTTACATTACGTCTTTGTAGCAATAAATTTAAAAACTAATCCAATTTATATTTGATTTTCCCCGTATTACGTTCAACGGCAAAATAAAAATACGATACTATTTATATTTCTAGATATCTCCTCTGCCATTATTTTAAAATTAACCCTCGTATATAATCTTTATTTGATTTTTTATAAAAAAAGGCTATACGCAATAATTAGAAAGGTTTTTTTGTGTACAGCACACGGTTTATCTACCTATATTAAAAAATGTTTAATCCAGTATTAGGCAGCACGAAAATAAATCAGATTAATTAAAAATGATACAAGGCAATCAAAATGGAATTCGGACGAAAATCATCGCAACAAAATAAAATTATCCAACCTGTAAATTTAATAAAATCTTGTTTGCATTCTACATATGTATGAATTCATTTAATTAAGAATGCTGATTGCTAATATTAATTAATTTGCAAATGAATTAAAAAACGAGCAAACAAAATGCCCGTGTGTGTAGGCTGCTGTTGTTTGTGGGATGCGCGTGTTTTTTAATTTGCTTAATTGTTTATTTTGTTAAGAATAGCACCGAAAAAATTGTTTTTAATAATTTGCGGGTGTGAAATACAACTAGTACAGCATACAGAATAAAAATTAATGTTTGGTGAATACTACGAGTTGTATGCTCTTGAAAAATTTGTTCTACAATTAAATTATTGTTAATAGAATATTAATATAATTTTCATTCAAAATGATTCTAAAAATTATTTTTTTAAATACTTATGTAATATTTAGTTTAATAAATAGTACGATATAATTTTCATTTCAAATCTTATTTTATATATGCTGTATTCATTTTGGTTTTGTGTTTCATTTTAGTAGGGGAAGTTAGGGAATAGTGGGATATAGGGAATTGTCGTTTTTTTAATATTAATTTTATTATATTTTTATTACTAGTTAGCAATAGATTCGGTTAGTCGCGGTAAAGCAAAACAGCGGAAAACGGGTATATAATTTTTCTTAGTAAATATTTTCTTACTTGCAATTATTAATAATCATACTTCTTCTCAGACTTATTACATTATCGTTTGTAGATGCATTTCTACGATAAACTAATAAATGTATACAATGTTTACTAAAAATTCTTGTAACAAAATTCAGCCACGTAAAAAAGAGTCTATATACATTTACCTTCTATGGATGTTTATAATGTCTAGAAAAACGTAGCCACTAGTTTTATATGCATAAATTCTAACAAAATTTTTAAGTCAAAGTAAAACAGCGTTATATTGAATCAGAGTTTAGCGGGGCGACGTTAAGTTGTTCGTTAAATGGTACTGTAACGTTCGTCTCCAATATTTGGAAAAATAATATGTAGGTATATGGTATTTCACATGATTATGATACATTGAAATATGCCACACAAACTTTTTTAACGGAAATGCGTCATTAGTGAAACTAATTCAGCAAATTAATCTGTTTATTAAAAACATAAATTCATAAATTTATTGCCCGGAAGTGCTTATTTACAAATAGTAAAAATAAACATAAACGTTCAGCTAAATTTAAATCTAAAAGAAACAAATCTCCGCAGATTGATTTGATGCTAATTAAACAATATATCTTTGATAAAGCACGTCACCATTAACTCAATTTTTTCAACTTTTATCTACATCCTTATTATAATAATTATGTATTATAAAAGGCATAATATTGTATTTCTGTTCTATCTACGTATACTTTCAAAAATAAGAGGAGTTTTCTTGAAAAGCTTAACATGCCATTATTCAAACTTTTATGATTTTCAAATCTATAGAAGTGAACAGTTCTTATTCTACTTCACTAGGAATCATAGTTGATTGTTTTGCGGCAGAAATCCTCTACAAATATATTTGTCAATGCTTGTTTAAACAAACATCGTTTGAATGCGACTATACCAACTACATTTCGAAAATTAGGCAGATGGAAATACCAAAAAGTTACTTTTGTCACTCATATGATGTATACTCAAAAACAACAATAGTCCTTTATTCATTGGTTAACCCTTTGCACTCCACTGTCGCCATATAGGCGACAACATAGTTTTACCGTTGCGCTCCTATGTCGCCATATAGACGATAAACACATTTTATCATTGCGTTCATATGAAAACCATCCAGATTCTTATTATAACATTTAATTGTTGTTAGTATGTTACTTTTATATCATTATGCTTATATACAGCCCTTTATTTGTTGATTATGGCTATAAAATTAAACAAATTAAGAAAATCACTATGTTTATGTTGGTGGAACTGCCTGGACACTGCCCATTCTGTTATAGCAATATTTAGTAATTTTTTTTCATATTTTTTTATTCATTATCTAATTTAGGCATAATATGTTGATATAAAACAGTTTTTAAGTTTGTCGCATGTCTAGAAAAATTTGGAGCTGACGGACATCTCGCAAAATTATTTAAAGAGTGCAAAGGGTTAAGTTCTAGGTATACTTTTATAATATAAAAATTAATTGCAAAAACTTAAAAGTTTGTTAATGTTATAAAGTAAGATAGTGTTTTAATTTAATCATCACTTTTCATTTAGAACAACAATAATATGTAGGTACATTGACTGTAAAGTATATGCTGGTTGATTGTTCTATATCAGAAAGTGTGTACTTAAATCAACAAAAGTTGTGTAAATTGTAGGTATATATTTATGATAGAATAATTAATCGCATAAAACTTTAAAGTTAATGTTATCAAGAAAAATAAAGTTTTGTTTTGAATCGTCACTTTTAATTTAGAAAAATAAAGTATATACTGTGTGATTATTTCATGTCAGAAAGTCCTTATATATTTATGTGTAAACGTTTGGAACTGATTAATAACTAGGTTGAAAATATTTAAATGCAACTTCTTACATCATTCATGTGACTTGGCTTAATTTAATCAGTAGGTAACATGTATATATTCATTTATGAATTTGTTAAAATATGCCACGTATGCAAAGAGGCGAGTATAAAAACAACATATCTACTCATCTTAGTTTAATATTATCGTATTTTATTTTAATTAAACAATGTTTAAATGTATGTCTGAACGCACCAACTAAAAACTACCGTAACTAATCATAACTTTAACAAATTACGCAATTAACGTTCCTCGTACAAGCAGCACATACACTTTAACCATACATCTAAATTAATTTTATGCACAATACTCGCATAAATTGTAAGGAAAAGTGCATTCCTAACATATATTGTCTTATTCCATGTATGTACAAATAAATATTTAGCCTCGCATTGTGGTAAATTGAAACTATTTCGAAGCGAAAACGAATCTCCGTGTTGGCGTCGCCGTCGGCAGAACGAGAGAAAAAAATGATTTCGTTGCTGATTAAGCGTGTGCAATAAATGACATATTCGTCTTGCTTTGAAGTTGATGTAAGTAATCAGCAATTTATTGATAGTAAAGTATGAGCCGCATTGATGTGATATTTTTCATAGAGATACATTTTGTTCATGTAATCATAAAATACCTTTCTAAAATACCTACGTTTGATATTCGAAATTGAACTTGCATTCTATTTTCATTTCTGATGAAATTGATTTAGAATGTAATAGCGCCGCCGACTAACTTTGATCAGCAAATATTTTACAATTGTAACAAGGTGCCAGGCGTATTATTAGTGCGCTAAATTATGGAAGCGTGGAGCAAGAAATTGCTGTAAGAAATTAGCAGCGGAGTTTGACCTAGTCAAATTACGTTAAAGTTATAAAAACTTTAATTTTGCTATTTGAACTGAAAATATTTCTATAAAAACTTTCAAATTCTAAATCAGAAGCAACTCGCGCTTTACGAGACGTATTACAGCTGGTTATAAAAATTTCACCGTCTCATTTTCTTAAAACAGGTATTAATTTTCATTTACAAGCAAAAACGTGCCGTCAATACAAAGCTAGCTCAAATCGTTATTTATGAATGATTAAGCTTTAGTATTTATGCTATTATATAATATATACCTCTCGGTAAAAAATTAACTCGGATACAATTTTTAAATTGCTCACTGTTTCTCACGAGTATTTTCTACGTTATGTTACCTATTCTATTTCACATCGGTACAGCACCACCTATATGGTAAATATAGCTATTTCGAACAAAAATGGAGCAGTAGCGTAATTTCCTAGATAACGACCATACTGAGGTTGAATTTATAAAATAAGTTTTACTTTTTATAATAAAACTTTTTTACGCTGATATCTTATTTTAAATCAAACTCATTGTATTAGGTCAGTGATTTTCAACCACTCTTTCGCAAAACTTTAGTCTGCCGCTACATTCTTAAAATGTGGTAGCAAAAAATCCAAAAAGTTTGAAAAAAAATTAATTTGTATTTATTTACTATATTGTATGTATGAATTACATCGGTTAGTAGTCTTTCAGTTGAAAAAACTTAAACAATACTTATTTTAGTTATACTTCTATACAAAATAGGCCAAGTAGTATTTGTGCTTAAAACGTACCACACTGATTGAAACTCATTCCGGTTTTGTGTATCTCTCCATATCGAAATTTCCCCAAGAACTAGATATAAGTTGCGTCGCAAATATTGGATTGATTCTGCTAATAAATAGACTAAGTTGTGTTTGTGGCTAAGTCGTACCTTACTGATTTTGCAGAGCCTGCAAGGTGTATTGAATAATGAAAACTCATTCCTTTTTTGCGTACTTTTTTTCGAAGAACTAGATATAAGTTTGGGGTATTTTATGTTTTTTGGAATGATTAAGAATCTAATAGAATGGGGAACGAGTTCATCCACCTACAAGTATTTTAAGTTAGAGGATACGACTTATCTAATATTTCTCTAATAAAAGTACATATTGTCGCGTATGCCGGATATTGCATTAATTTTGCATGTTGCGTTCGGTGCTCTAGCCAGGGCACTCGTCAACATTCACAAACGCATATTCGGTATTTACGACGATATGCTGCGGTTGAGAATTACTGTATTAAGTTGATTTAAGCAAAGACTATTGTTATAAATATTGGTGCTTATTTCATTTACTTTTGACTAAAATTTTTTATCTGCTTATACCTAGATTAGATAATAAAAAGCACATCAAAACTTATATTTCAAGTATGTGACATTTTATCATCTTGAAAAAGGTACATAGTTGTGCACTCATTTTGTGATTTCAACAAATTATTTGACTTTAAAATCTTTGAAAAATGTTGTAGCTTGTCTGCTGCAACTCAGACAAAACAATTCGGAAATACAAAACGATCACAAAATTATCCTTTCTCGGTGTTGTAAAGCATAATGAAGATGAAGATAATAGCATTATATTATATTAAAAACAAAAATTTGATTTGATGCTAACTAAACAATATATCTTTGATAAAACACGTTGCCATTAATTCAATTTTTTTAACTTTTATCTACATCCATATTATAATAATTATTATAAAAGGCAAAGATAATAGTATTAAGTATTTTTCATAAAAAGAACATACAATAAGTACATAAAACGTTCAATACAACGTTTTTATCGCTTAATAAAACAATAATTATTTTCTAAAAACAAATAAACAAGCTTTGCAACTTCAACAAATTATTTTGTTTTTAAACACAATTAGCGAAAGACAATATCAAGAATGGTTTGCCTGATTCAAATCAGGCGACACAAATAGGAAATACAAAACAAAGATGGGTTCACAATCACAAATTTATTCTCTCTCTCCAAATTGTAAAAAATAATATCGCAAGTGGAGATGAGTATAACAATATTAATTTCTTAAAAGGTGTATCCGTAGTATATTACATATGGATAAACATATTTTTATTATTTCTAAATATCCATCAATTGAAATTAACTTAAAAATTTGATGGTTTTATATACTCATTACTCTGCACGAATATAATCGGTTGCTCTCAAGCCATGCCACTGTTTTTGACAAATACATTTGCATACTCTTAAAATGTTACACACATATCGGGCGGTGAAAAAGTTTTGAGCGAGATTTTATGGATTCATAATTATTAAACGCAATGGAACTCCGCGAGACGAGCATGCTATTTTAGTGGTTTTTAATTAACATTATGAGAAATTCACGCCTAACGAGCTTTTTTGGTTAATTTAGTTAATCCCTAAGAAAAGAAACCCGCAGCACGAAAAAATCTAAAACAGACTATGCATTCTTATCTTGATGCGTTTTACTGTAGTACATTTGATATAAAAAAGTGCGGCTTTTTATTAAGAATAAAAGACAAACTTAATAAAATAATTCAAAACTGACCTTCAAATGTTTATCAGTTTTAAATGATTTATCTTACAAAACTACCTTTTCAGTTAGTGTTAAGTTACAAAACATAAACTCTTGCGGTCAAAAAGTAACACGAAATTGTGCAGAGTCATCAAAACAAAAATGATCAAGCCTACGAGAACTCAATTGAAAGTTAATTTTTGTGAGTTGTTAAACAAACGGCAATAAATAAATCATAATTGTTATGAAATAAAGTCGGCAGGAGTCTCGAAAAATGGTTGAAAAGTCAAAGACATTCTATTTATATTAAGCTGTAAATATTGAATAAAATTTTGCTTAAACAGCGTGTTTTACTTTCGTTTCAGACGACGGTCGAAAATTGAATTGACATTATGTAAAACATCGTCGAACGCAGCAACAAGAACCTCCCCGTACCGCAGAAAGCAAAAAAACTAATAAAACATAAACTGCGATGACATTTGTTTGACGCTTACCTTAACCTCAAACGCAAATTGAATTCGTATATGTCATTGGCACTTTCTACGTGTCAGGAGAAAGCATACTTGATGTTTATTGCATTAAACAATTGAAATCTGGGTTGATGGATTGACAGCGTGCATACAATGCGAACGGAGATTTTATAACAAGAACAACAATACACCACCAACAACGTCACCATCCGCACATGTTGTTGCTGATTTTTCTCTTTCTCGATAGGATGAAAATCCAAGTTATGCAATTGCGTTGTTACGATTAAAAGTTGAAAGCGGATTAACGGACGATTAACTCGTTCCCATCCTTCGGGAGTTTGTATTGAGAGAGAGAAATATTAATACGGACGAGATGGAAGAAAAAAATGTATTAAGCGCAGCGGCAGCATCTTTTGTTTCACGACTTCGATAATGTTTTAATTCCCATTTAGCAAGTGATTGATGATCGACTGTTAATTTTTTGCGGTGCGGCGCAAAAAGTTTTCTGCTGAACTCGTCGTATATGCGATAGTTTTAAATCACGTTGGATATTTTACGGTTTTAATTAAGTTAAAACGTAATGAGATTGCACTCTGTGTGCGTTACAAAATAAAATGAGAAATTCAATATTTAATGTATCATCCCTGTTTTGGGAGAGATATCCATTTGCTGTTAATTATCCGCGCGTTTGTTCATTGCATCCAAATTTAATTGGTCATAATTAAAAAATCAACTTACTTTGAAACAGGAGCAGCAAAATTAGGAGGAAACTCGGCCACTTCATTGTCAATTCTTGCATTCACATTTTATTCACGCGACTTTGGATTTGAATCAACTAACACTCACATCACTAATTGCAATTGTTTGTTTTGTTGCGAAAAGTTTGCGAGTGCTTTATTCACATGATGTGTTGTGTCTTGTTTGCTGCAAAACTGCCTTTTTTGGATGCGACAAGTTTTATTTGGCACTGTTTTTCGATTAGTAAGTTTTGTGAGAGATCGCGTATGTTGTGTCGCGCGTTTCTAACCACGGTCAACAACAACCCACCTCAACAATTTTCACCGGTATACTGGGAAAACTAGATAACAGTATCAGCGTTTTCCGAGGCGCCACTTGTCATTTCACTCAACTGTTTAACAATCGTCCCAAAGAAATAAATACAAGCGCCATCTGATGGATGGTAGTAACAACGCAAGGAGAGATTTAATAAACAGCTGTGAAGATAGCTACAATATGCAATTATTAAATCGCATTAATGTCAACAAATTATAAAAATTCAAAAATAATATATAATGGCTTCGGGATTTAAGGAGAATCTAACACAAGATGTAAAACAACTCACAAGTCAGTTAAATGTCGCGCGAAACGAGATAAACAACTTAAGGTTGCTGTGAAAACTTTGTAAATATAACCTAACCTCAATTTCGCGTTTCAGGCAACAATTAAAATCACTCAATCATGCGTACCGTAAAGAGTACGATGATTTACTGAAAAAACTAGACAATTGGAAGTGTTTGGAATGTAGAAATAGGCAATCCGGACATGAACCATGCGACAATGCGGCGGGAAGACAAGATATTTCAGACATATCACTACGTTACATTGGAATCATTCACACGCAGTTTCCAGAGAAACGCGCGACTCCTAGACAACCAGGTGTATGCAGTGACTTAATTGCGAAGCTTACTTTAAATAGGGAAGTACTTACAAACCCAGAACATGCTTTGGAAGGCTTACAGGAATTTTCGCATATGTGGTACGTTTGTTTCGCATTTAAATACATTTACAGCTAATGAAAATTGTTTAGGATACTATTTTACTTTCATCGGAATGATTCCACACATATTAGAGCAAAGGTAGCGCCTCCACGTTTGAACGGTATGCGGACTGGTGTATTTGCAACGCGCTCACCTCATCGTCCATGTCCCATCGGTTTATCCCTGGTGAAGATTGATCGAATCATGGAGAATACGATATATTTTAGCGGCGTTGATATGGTGGACCAAACGCCCGTTTTGGACATAAAGCCATATATTCCGCAATACGATAAACCGACATTAAGCATTCAGGATAATTATCTGGTGCTTGATAATGCTGGAATCAATCCAACAGCGAGTTTTGAGAATATCAATAATGACGATCATGATGTGACGGATGGTTTAGATAATGTTAATGTGCGCGAATTAGATGGCGACGAGAATGGGGCGTTCAATACGAGTTTTTCAGGCAATTCGTCGGCACGACAGAGCGATAATTCGAATTTGGAGGAATCGTTTTACTCAAGGTTTGAACTCTTAGACAATTCTACGCTTTTAAAAGAAATTAAAACTATCTAAATATTATAATTTTATAATATATTTTTACTTTTTCTTTCCATGAATGGGACACCTTTCACATTTAATATTTTTATGACACACAGTTAACTGCTAAAAGGATCGCACGGCTATTTTATTAAGCCCCGCCATTTTAGATATTTTATTTGTAATAAAATCTACCTCAATTGTTGTTGAAGTTAACTTATGTAATAGTATATAAAAAACTGTTTTAAAATCTAGGTCCACATCACGAATTGGTGAGCGCGAGGCTCCGGACGGCGAAGAGGACGAGGAAAGCCCACGACCGAGCACCAATCCGACCGATAACATTATACGCACCCCCTCATGGATTGATGAGCCGCCAACGCAACAGCTGCTCGTGCTTTTTAAAGATTCGGCGATGGCTCAGCTAAATTTATTTGGTTCTGTTGAGGTAATCACTCGATATTCGAGCGTCGCACATGATGCTTACTAATATAATTATCCGATTGTAGGCCGATGAGAAAGTGCGCATCATTAAAAATGTATTAAAAGAGGACCCACGTTCAGTGTACTTAAGGCATCGATTAGGAAATAATTGTTACGTTTTTCGCATCGCATCGCTCTACGTCTCGTGCAAGTTTAATGATGCGGAACACACGGTAACCGTTTTTAAAGTCTCTCAAATGTCTGAAGCTCCCGAGTAATCAATTAGTTAAGAATAACTCATAATTAAATGTTAGATAATTAAAATGCTGGTGCTTAATATTTTAGTACTTACAGTATTAAGAGTAACGCATTTTTTAAATATGTTGTTGCGATTAAATAGAAAAGAAATATTTTTTAATATGCAAATTAAGCGATTTGCTTAAATTAATTTTATGTATACAATAAAAAAAACGAGAAATAAATAGTTGTCAGAAATATTATAATAATGGATTGGCCATTCTTTATTAAATTAATCAATTCTTTAAGTTATTTATTTTTTGATTAAACAACTAGAAAAAATTAATTTTTAAAGATGTAAAACATGGTTGGTTTTTGACGATTTCTGTAGGAGAATGGAACGCATAGACTTGGTGACATTGAACGTGTTTCGTTTTCTATTCTTTTCATTATATTTTTAAATAATTTTTATTTCATTATATAATCATGGATGTGATGAGTGCCAGCCAATATACATTTTAATTAGTGATTAATTGTTTTTTTAATTATTTTTTTCTAGGAATAATATTTTATATAATCCGCACTTGTAAATTGCTTTTTGTGTAAAAACTTGAGAGGTTTAAACAGCAAAAAGTAAGCGTAGATCTTAATCTTGTACTTTCATTTAAAAGAAACAAAATACAATATTTTGTATTTTTTATTTATTTGTAAGCAATTTAGATATATATAAAAACTATTTTAGTTATATAAAATGCAAATAATTGTGATAGAGAGATTAAATATAAATTTGTTTGTAGAAATGTTTTCTTACATTAACCGTAACAGTCGTAACAGCAAAAAGCACATTAAATTAATATTCCTATTTATAGAAACGGAATAAAAAGCAGTTGCATTCAAAGCTATAAAGATTTCATATTGCTGCAACTTAGTAACGTCGAATTCATTCATTATATCTTTTTTTTATCTTTATATCTATTAAAATTGTTGTCATTGCCCTACAAGAGGCATGATTAAAAGAATTTGCGTTTCACAAATTGTATCCATAAAAGCAATGTATGTACTTATTTAATTTTCTAGGATTATTTAAATGTTGGTTGAAAAGTGGACCATGCTCGACGCCTGGTCTTCTTTACAACATTGGCAATTTTTCATGTAATAACAAATCCGTGCCTAATGTACTTTTCCGAGCGAAGTAATTTTGATCTTTTGAAAGCTTCAGAGAATTGAGTGCCATATTTAAAGGCTCTAATTTTTAGGTCGTTACTTGCAGACTGAACTAAGCTAAACAAATTGAACGAATTAAAGAACATTGAGATTAGAATTGAGTTAATTTGGTGGAGCGTCGGTGTAGTAAGCAGCAGCAGCAAGTCAAAAAAGTTGAAATGGATTCGAGTTTAAAACAGCTGGACAAAACTTAAAACAGAATGCTTTATCATTTTTGTCATAAAATTTAATATTTATTAATTCTCGGATATTATTCGCAATATTTAACAGTTGTCACCTCTATGGAGCTGTTAATTATTTTCATAATGGCGTGGGTTTATACAAATACGATTTGCATAAGAAATATAACATTGGGTGCCATAAATAATACGAAATTATTTTTGTGAAAATGTTAATTGTGTTACATGATATTTTAATCACTCTGTTTGGACCACATTAATAATGAAATTTGAGATTTTTATTTCAAACAGCGCGCCCATTTGTTTTGCTTGATCTTTCTAGATGCGCTCATTATTATTATTTTTTTGTTATTCTGTGTTTCGCACTTTGAGGTCCTTTTCATGCTCGGGGTCGTATACTGTTCAGGTCATGGTTAAAATAACTGACCTTTATCGTAACGCTAATTTATTTACACTTATACTACGATCATAAATTAATTTATCACCTCTTTCCTTATAGCATTCCAATAAAATGAATGCATCGATCAATTTCGATGCACCAAAAATTGACCTTCACCGATTTGTTGGGAATATTAGCACACAATTTACGTTTTTTTCTGCTTCATTCTTTAAATACGTTTTTTATGCAAATGAATTAAAAATAGCGTTGATTCATATTTTGCTCTCTGGTGGAGGAAAATTATGATTTTTGCGCTGCGTGTGATCCAAGGGCGCGCACAACAACAACAAAAAAAAGAATACGATTTGTCCGAACTTTATACAAAAAAATGTGATTTAAACAAGGCTGATGGATTAGTGTTAAAAGCAATCATCAGCGCTGTTAACAAACAACTACTACAAAAAAAATGATGGGATTCGCCTTCATTGACAGATGTTTCATTCGCAGCCTTAGTAAGTTATAGCGGAATGTTTAGGTATCAATAGACAATAAATTAACACATTTGAATCATTAATTTTATAGAAAAATTGCAATGCAAAATAGCATTATTAATCGTTACTTGGCAAATAACATGTTTAAGATGTAAATTGAGTTATTAAATGTTAGAAATTATTATATAGTATACATCTATAAAATTTTCCGAATTAAACCATTTAAAAACCTGAAAGTATTGCGTGATATATGCATTAAATGAACTTGAATCTAATTAAGGTGGCAATTATAGTTAATAACCGACATCAGGAGTTCCACTTTGATAAGATTAGCGTTTATTGTACGAAGTTGAGTGGCTAACATTCAGCTAATTTCGTTACAAATTACATGCATTCTGCTGAATCGCAATTGAATTAAAAATTGCTCCGCTCGAATCGCAACCACGTTTTTGCTAATTTAGTGGCTAATCATTCGTGTATCTGAAATAGATCGATTGGATTTAAATGTCCATAATCTATTGGTGGGACTTGTTGATTAAATCGTGCAAAATCAATTGTTAATTAGTATTAGCTGACACAACTAGTTGGCGAACGATTGATTTGTTTAATGGTGCTAATGTGTGAAAGCACTTCTTATGAGGTTGATTGAAATGCATTGATTGGGAACAATAAATCTATTGTAATTGAATTAATTAACTGTCAGCATTAATAATAGTTGTTGTTACGCAACTGGGAGTTAAAAACAATCGATTGTTTGCTAATAAAACTAAATTGCTTTCAAATTAACACCAAATACGGTGTATTTTCGAGTTAAGTTATGTATGAAAGTAATGAAATTCATGATAAACATAGAAAAAAACAAGTAACCTTAAAAATATTTAACTTTAAAATGTGAATATTATGTAAATTGATTAAATACTATTTATTACATTATTTTTACAGTTATATGGAGTGATTCATAGGGAATTGAATAAACAAACATACACGCGTATTAGACAAATCAATATGCTGTGCACAAATTTATGATTCATATATAGAAATTTTGCGCGCTGCAGAGAGTACCTTTAAACCGTATAACAACGACCCATCTTCAAACAGTAATAAATTAAATAATATGTATTAGTCTAATATTCAGTTGATCACTTCCAGGATCTGTCACTACTTAGGAATGTAAGCTTTGTAGTAGACATCATGGGCATCGAATGATATGTTCTGTCTTAATAAAAAAGACGACTTATAAAAAATGAATAAAACAAATAACATATTTTACCATGATATCTATAATACTAATAACACATAGGGGAATGCGTTTATATATAATAATACTTAGAGGAAAAACGTTTGGAATAGTAAGACTTCTTTCAAATGTTTGTAGCTTGTTTGTTTAAAGTTTTAAAGAATTCTGTGGTCCTAACTTGAAGGACAGTATCTTCTTCTAAGTGACATTTCCAAAACTGTATATTTAAGTTTAGGATCTCGATACGACAAATGCAAAATACGGATATGACATATTGTTTATGCAGTGATTTTACTGCTTTCTAACATTGTAAGGCAATCGCTAAACATACAATAAACCGAATGCATACTGTATTTTAGCTTAGGAGAGCAGAATAAACATTTAACTTTTGTTAGTCAATTTGTTGAAATTTGTAAAATGGTTTTAAAATTTTATAACATTTTATGAAAAGTTGACGTGGCTTATTTGAAAACATGGAGAATAGCGGGATAATCCCTTTTTTCAAATTTTTATAAGAAATTCTAGAATCCCAATGTAGAGTCCCAGTTATAGGAATACTAAGCAGTTAATGACTTATAATTAAAATTTATCATTGTAATGTCTAACTATATAAAATTCCAGAAAACCCGGCGGGCCCTTGGATCTTCTTGGGCCCTGGTAATGAGTATAGGCTGTACTCTCCTCCTGACGCTGCAGGCAGACATTAGTATCTTATTTTAATAATACTCAATACTAAGTTAAAACATGGTAAGCTATGGTTTTACGGATTGTGTAACTTCAAATGAACAATTATGCAGCTTTAATTATTAATTTTCACGTTATTAAATATAAATCTGTTTATCTTGTACTTTTTTGCATGATGGAAGAATTCTTTCAAATGATTCTTTGTACACTTAACTCTTTTTACACAAAAAAAAATTCAATATAGTGTTGAGATTTACATTGCTGCTTGTTAAAAATCATAAAAACAACTAAAAGTACAGCAGCAAGACAACAATTTTTAAAGCAAATATTTGACTATGTTAGTAAAGAATAAATTTGAATGAAATTAGTCAGATATGTTGGGGTGCGTTTTGTTTTTCTCGCTTGTAATGCATGAAATTGCATCGATGCATAGTTTTAGCGTTAAAAGGATTTACTTCCCAAGTGCATCAAACAAGAATTGAAAGCATAGTAGCGAAAAGTAAATTGTTGTTCAATCCTTAATAACAAGTTATTACAATTTTTATGCATTCTTCTTATGTTTAATGGACGAAAAATCTAGTGTTTTTTGCTTCAGATATATAATATAAATAGAATACAGTAAAAATTTGATAAATGCAACTTCGATAAATGCAACTCTATGACTGCAACTTATTTTAGTTCACATGAATTCGATTAAAGCAACTACGGCCAAATGTTGTAAAAAACACCACATTCAAATAATATATTCATTTAGAGTTTAAGTTTTATTTTTAATTTTTCTTTTATTTTCTTTGTTCTTATTTTTCCTCTTCGTTTTCACAGGATTTCTTTCAAAACGAACGAAATTTCAAAATTTATTCGATAATTGCAACTAATTTAGAGAAATAGAATCAGCCCTGTTGCATTTATCGAATTTTTACTGTATTGCCTTTTTTTACATGAATTTTGAGAAAAATATACGAAAAGTATTTTTATCTTCAAGGATTTTATAATATTATTGGATACATCCCTACATATTCGTATGTCTTTTTAAAACAGTTGTTACAAAAAAAAAGATTAAATTTGTTATCTATATTTACACTACATATACTTATTTCATAAAGATGTGGGCATATATTTATTTATATAAATTATACTGAATTTATTATAATATAATATTATAATAGATAGTATACCTACATTGTATTTTAGTAATAATTTGTTTCCTAAAAGCGGATATAACATACAGTTTGTGGGAAGAAAGGTGTAGCTGCAAGAATCACATTTGTAAGTTAACATACCAAAAATGTTTTTGGTGAAAATGCTGTTATAATATCAAAGAACAATTAAAGATAGTAAAAATATTTCATGCAAGTTAAATTTTTAAATATTTTTGCCAAACAACGGATACAATTGTAACAATATTGATAATTGATATTCCCTTTGCACTGCAATAGATCACTTGTGTAAATAATAATTGACAAATAACAAACAACGAATTGTATTAAAATTTTAATGACACCCGCTCTAATTTTAAAATGGCACATTGTGATCAAGTGTTTAGAAGACACTTGAAATGTAAACAATTGTCACTTAATGAGCGTAATGATATTCTGCAAAAATTGTTGCAGTATAAGAAAAGCGAGAAATTGCAAGGCGGTGCTATTAATATGCCTCCAATTTCGATTATTACTTTATTTATAACTAAACAAAAAATAGATTAAAAATCACATAAGATTAACTTTAAGTATAATACCGTATGTAGGAGTACAGTTTTGTACAACTTGCAATTTTTAATTATATTCTAAATAAATTCATAGTAAAAATGTAAATGCATATCATATTATTAGACGGACGAAGTCTAAGTTTTTTAAAAAATGTTTTTGAAAAGCTCAATAAAATATCGAGTATTTCACAATAAAACTAAAAAATATTATGACATTTATTGTTATTAATTTTATGATTAAAATGTTACTATGTTTTAGTATTAATTTATTATTTATGAAATTTAAAGTAGATGTTTATTTCCATTGTATGCAAACCAAAAAGGAAATAAAACGATTACAATAAAAACCTCACAGAAATTGAAAGAAAACAATATATGCCGAACGTTTGATTTTCAAGGAAATTTTGGTGATATTGTTTGAGATGTTATCGCCGAAAATGTTGAAGGCACCTTCAACATCAAAACACAATGTTGCATACATTATGCGAATCAATTAAAAAAAATAACCAATTATATATATATTTTTTTTATTACAGCGAATTTAATGAACGGTATAAAAAGCGCTTTTGTTTGTTTATTATTAGCTATGTTTTTTATATAAGAACATTTAATGATTTATGATTGATTTGCAAGGGACATATAATATGTATTATGCGGCCTCTGCTATAATAATTGGGTTAAGGCGATGATCATCATCGGTGGGTCAGTGGAGGAACCGATCTATTAACGCGCGTTTCTGTTTCTACACATTCCGTTTTTTAACTATCTATAGGTCATAACGCCCGCAATAATTAATTGTCATGACAAGAGCGCAGCCAATATATTTTTTTTTCGCGAAGCCTTGGATGGTGCGCGCTTTCACACTCCGCACGTTTAATTACCGCTCAATGGATTTGACAAAAGTGCAATTTCTGTGCGGTTTCGTTTTTATTTTTGGCCGGAGGTCGGCGCTTACGCCACACAGGTTTTCCTGATGAAAAATTTCTGCTGCACATATATAATAATATGTGAAGGTTGCCATCGTTTGATTTATTACAGCAACAATGTGTATAAAGAATAATAATAACGAAAAAATATAAAAACGCGCTGTCGAAACTTCCTCTCCACCTGCTTTTGCACTTAGACGATTGACATTTACAAATCGTCGCCGGCGATTTTTGCCATTGTTATGCTACAAATTCAATTGAATTGAATTCGACGTTTCGCAAGCGTAATTGAATGGCATGTACCAGATGAGGACTAGAAAAGTGCGAAAAATGATGATTATATAATCGAAATGAAAAGAAATTCCTGCTGCCGAATTGCAAAATTTCGTATTGGCCGATGTAAACTTTAATTGGGTTTTTCTTAATGAATTTTTGAAATGTTAATTTATACTTTAATGACTTTCTATAGTTCACTTTAATAATGATGAACATGTGTGGACTATTAGCAAACATTCATTAAAAACTTTAACATTTTATTCAAAATTTCTTAAATCATTTCCATTTTATAAAGCACGAGTAGGTATAAGTGTCTGTGAATGAAACCTTATATTATTTACCTTATTAGGAACTCTTTGTAGCCTCACAAAGTAATTGAGTTTATTGGATCCTAAGCAAGCTAAAAGTTACGAATCCCTTTACCAATTTTATCTTGAAAAGTTAAAGAGTGGCCCCATTTAAAAGATGCAATATTATTTATTGTAAGATTTCTGTACACCGTCGAAGTAAAAGTGTTCTAGTGTAGAGATTTTTAGCTTCTTTTTTGTAATGTTTAAAAAAATTTTAATTTTTATTTGCATTATTGAACGTCTAAGGATTTTTTAGTACAAAAAATGCGTTTTTAGAACGTATGACGGGCCGCAGTTTATTATAGTATTTTAAAGACTTTGAAATTCGGCTTCTTTATTTATTCATTAATTTCAATTCTATCTCATCAATTAGAATCTCTTAATCTTTTATGTTTATTTTGTTCCACAAAGTTATAGAGTTTATTGGTAATATGTGATAATATAAGGATAAGCCATCATTAGAACTAATAGTGTAATTTTGTATTTATATATCTTCGTAATTAGTAATTGAGGTATTGATTTAGGGATAAATGGATTTACTATTAACGGAAATGGGATTAAACCTGTTATATCTATAGTTATACATTCATACCACAAAATCTCAAATTTGTATTAGTCATTTTTTATTCAAATTTGCACTCTCATTATTGTTATGACGGGGCCTTACATCTTAAGAATCGATGTATTAAACTTTTCTTTCAAATCATAAAATGTCTTTCAAACATTCACTGAAAGTGCTAAACTTTTTTGATCGATAAAAAAGAAAAAGAAATGATGTTAAAATCGTGTGCTAAAATGTTAAAAGTCATTGACTATAGTGTTACAAAATTAATCAAGGAGCAAATCTTTATTTCAACCTTAATGCCTTAAGTGGCTTCTTCATAATAAAATGATAATTTATATTTTAATAACTTTCTATAGTTCAGCGCAGTAATAAAGATGTGTGAAACGGTCAATTGAATTAATTAAAATATCAACTTGTTATTTAACGCCAAATCATACTCTTTCTTACAAAGTTGTTGTAAAAATATCATCAATTCAAAACACTATTAATATTAATATTAATATTATAAATAATCTTCAACACTTAGATTTATTACTCTACTAAAGATGTAGTAATATATATCAATTAAAACTATGCGGAATATATCTATCTACGTGATAAATTAGTTTTCAAATCAACAAGTAGATAACGTATGCTTGAAAGTTGAATTAAAATATATAGAAGTAAGTACACTATAGTTAAATTTAGTTTCTATTGTTTACAGCAAAATAAATTACACTGATATTTTTATGTTTAAATAAATCATAGCTGTAACTTAAATTTTCAACACTACAAAATTATGATGTCTAAAATACAATCTAAATAATAAAATTTCACTTCAATTTATTTATTCGTCGTCACTCTAATTAAAAATATGATTTGTTGTTGTAAACAATGTGCTATTAAAAGCCTACATTTTATTTACAACATATCACAAAACGATACATTTCGTACAATTAAAATGGTAATTTCATCAATCAAAAATCCAAATGCCTTGAAATTTCACATATAATTCACAATTATCATTTTATTCGCGCAAAAATGATAAATTAACGATAATTATCCATTAATATGCCATTAACATTTGACTAAATTAACTAATAAAATTTGTTGTTGTGTTTTCTTCAGAATAAAATATTGCACATCATTAAAATAAACAATTAACATGATTGTTTAATTAAATTAAAACAATCTTCTCTAGGACATCCGTCTGGAAGCGGTCGATAAATTAATCAGCGAGCGCTTTAATTTGACATTTTCAACCTTAATTAGTTTTAGATGATTTTAATTAACGCTAGGTCAAAGTGATCGACTTCCAAAACATCTGACAATGAACGCCGAATGAATTCGCACAGATGGCAATTAAATGATATTCGGATGATCGTTTAAGAAAACAAAAAAAAGCATTTCTAAAAACTGATCGTGAGTTCATAGGTCAAGTAAAAGTGCTGCATAATGATGTTTTTTTTTCTTCTTCTTCACGTAGAAAAGAAGCCAAACGAAATATTAACGAAAATCTAGCTTGCATAATAAATGGAAGAAAGTATTTTAAGAAATGGCTTTGGGCGCCCGCATCATCTTAACGAAATTAAGAGTTGTAAACACATTGCTTTATGCATGGCTGCAAATCACAATTTATACAATATATAGGTACGTATACGTGTCCATATGCATTTGATAAATGAAACGCGCGTTAGTGAATATTTCAAAAGGCATTGTGACCTAAATCTAATTGTTTATTAAAAGATGTGCATTAGGTTTAAATAAACGGATAAATACGTGAGGAAAGAGATAATTTTCACTTCTCAAATAACCTTTCCGCGCGCACAATTGAATGCATCGCTAACCCATAATTATCTTAAACATCGATATCTGCCGGCATGAATAATAAAAACATTAGGAAATCAAATAGGATGGGTTCTCGATTTTTGTTTCATCGCAAAGGAAATATCAACAAAAAGTGATGTAATAGAAAAAAAATTATTTGATTATTAAATTATTTAAGTATCTCCAATTATGTACAATATGTACACACAAACACACATGTAAGTACAAATTATTGTACAACGAAAGTGTTTTAATTTCGATTTATATAATTGAAAAGTTTACGATGTGTAGTAGATGATTTTTGGTTATCGAATATTATCTAATAAACAATTCCATTTCCTTCAATTAATTAAAACATAGAAACGCTATTAGTTAATCTATGTATGTCATAATTTATCAAAAATTATAAACATTTGTTCGCAAATTGAATTTGTCGATTATACAACGTACATTATTTCATTACGCTATACTAAATTTAAATAATTTAAACAATGCGTATAATTAATAAAGTAATTAATGTGCGTTGTCTTCCGTCAATGTTATAATAATAAAATGAGTTAAAGTCTCTAATTAAGCTATCCAGTTTAAATATTCATATAACATTTTAATTAATTTTATGCATACATTTCATTAATTAGATTTTTTAAATATTAGAAATAGTTGGATAAATTATGCATGCCACTTTCTTAATTTCTTCATATATAGAAATAGTTTTTTTTTTGTCAACAAGGCTACAATTTTCATTCATACTATATATACTATATTGCTTTTCATTCCTAATTCCTAATCAGCGGTCACTTAATTCAAATATAATATTATTTATTTATTGTAAGTTGGAAGTAGATATACTTATTGAATCTATTTAAAATTAAACCAGTATTAATAACATAAACGAATAAATTAAGTAAAAATGTATACTTTCTTTATATGTAGTAATTGTTAAAAAAAATTTAAATGCTCAAAATTCAATATTTTCATCTTAAAAATGTTTCTTAAAATGTACGAAAAATGTAAAAATATCAATTATGTTAATCATTCAAGATAATTAAAAATTGTATAAATATAATAAGTAGATACCTATTTAAAATCAGCAAAACTTTGTGTGATTAAGCTTTTATATCAGATTTTGTAATCTTGGTGATTAACATCTTAGTGTTTAATTTAATAAATTCTGCTAAAAATTGCAGGAATTTAGTTCTCAGCGTTATACAAAATGTTGCACTTTAGAGATTTTTTGAAGTTTGTTCAAAATATTAACGATGGTAAAAAACAAGAAAACTTTTACTAAGATTTATAATACTTAGTGACTTTATATCTTCAAACATTTCTTTGTGATGTCCTCTACCTACTCTAGAAGTTTGTAACCGTTGATTTGGTACACGCTGTATTTTTCTGAAAGAAAAAAAAAACAGAATAAATATTTGAATTGATTAAGTACTACATCAAATATCTATGAATGTAACCAACTTGAAACCTCCCCCGAAACGAGCATTTATTATGACTGTTATGAAAAGAGGCGCAATGTAAATGTGATTGAAAAAGGGGTTGCAAATATTGGTAGATTGAGAAACTAACTACTCTAAAAGGCAAATCGATATTGCAAATATCAAATCAAAAGCAACATTTACATTGTTATTACTCTATTATCATAATAAGGTACTTTCTATATTAAAGAATTGTATTTTGGGGTATAATAACAGTATATACCAATATAGCATTTATGTGGTGAAACAAAAATAGATATGTTTACTTATATGAGATACTTATATAAACAAATACATATAGAGTTGTTTTAGGCATTCATTTTTATTTGTAACTATGCGTAAATTTTGATGTTGTTGATGAACGTTATGACTAAAGAATCGCAAATATCTGCTAAAACATTGATAATAGCTACCAGATCTTTTATGTCTAATTTAAAGCTCGAAAAATGTAAATAATTGCTCTGAATAAAACCATTATAATCTGATCTGACTACTTTTTATGCTCCATCCTATTGAATTCAAAATGTTCGTAATTTTTTCAATAATAAATTCGTTTAGATTGTTATTACTCCATTATCATAAAAATCCCCTTCTATATCAAACAATTGTATTTTGGAGGGTAACAATATTACATTAACAGAGTGCGAGCAAATATTGTTGACAAGAACCGATGAAAATTATGGTTAACAACGAGTATTCTAATAAACAATATTCTTTTTCTAGTCAATGCTTTAGAATTCTCTTATATCAACTTATTATGTGCGTGTTTTATGTCCTCCTTACTCTGCTGAATTCATTTTATTGCAATTTTAATAAAATCGTTTAGCTACATGTGCTATTACTCTATTACCATAAAAAGTTAGCTTCTACACTAAACAATTGTATTTTTAGGAAGAAATAAAAGTGGCAGAGAGCAAAAGGATGAAGAAGAAAACATTTTGTAATAAATTTTAATAAAACCGTATGCATTGTTATTATTCTATTATCATAAAAATCAGCCTCTTCATTAAACAATTGTATTTTAGGGAGAAATAAAAATAACAGAGAGCAAGTACAATGCATGAAAAAGAAGACATTAAAATTAAAATAATTTGCTGAAAATTGAAAAACAAAATAAAATAGACACTTTATTGAAAAAGGACTAATAAGTATCTACTGAAAGATGGACTGATAGATATAAAAGTGAATGGGATGATATAACATATTGCAAAAATCTAATCAGAAATAACATATCGATTCTAACAAGCAAAAAACGCCTTTTTAATAAAGTCCTTAGAATTTTAGATGATGGCTTTTTATATCCACTTAATATGTGTGTGTTTTTACACCCCAATTGAATCAATTCCGATTTTTTCAAATTTCGTAATGACGTAATAAAACCATATATTGTACATTGTTATTATTTTATTATCCTAAAAAAAATCTTCTTTAGTAAACAATTGTATTTTAGGGAGTAATAAAAATAGCAGAGAGCTACTACAATGTATGAAAAAGAAAACATTAAAAATTAAAAACAAAATAAAATAGACGTTTTATTGATTCATATACATAATGTTATTTGAAAGCATTAGAAAAATTAAAAAAGAACTAATAAGTATCTACTGATAGATAGAAAAGATAATGAGATGATATAACATATTGCAAAAATCTAACTAAAAATAACCTATCTATTCTAACAAGCAATAAACGCTTTTTTAATAAATTCTTTAGAATTTAGATGGTTTTTTATATCCACTTAATATAAGAGTGTTTTTATGCCCCACTCGGTTGAATTCATTTTTTTTTCTTCAATTTCTTAACGAATTTTAATAAAATCGTTTACATTGTTATTACTCTATTATCATAAAAAGTCACCTTTCACATTAAACAATTGTATTTTTATTCTGCAGCATCACTTTTATTAATTTGTGAAAAAAACAACAATGTAAAAAGCATAAAATGTCATTTGAATTGGAAATTTTATTGTAATGATTTTATAGCGAAAATAAAATGTTAAACATAATTGATTCAAAATCAAATTATTTATTTGGACAAAATAAGCCATAAAGATATCGTAAAATAAAACCGCTTTGCATGCGTAGTGCATGGCGAATGAAAAAAATCCCCCACATTAATTAGCCGCGCGTTTAAATGAATGCATGAAATTTAATAACCACGCTGTATGTATGGTATGATGGGTATGATATCGTATAGGTAAGGTACGTATAGACGAAAATATTTGGAGGCAAGTGCCATTTGAAACTTTCGCTGCGGCCCATCGCGCACACGAAAATATTTTGTTTTGGATGATCGTTCGCGTTGATAAGGATCGCCCGCTGTTTGCGAATTACCTCATTCAGATTTATATTAGGGTTCGAGTCAATTTCTGTGCGGGTGTTCGCAAACAATAAATATCGCTTAATATTGAAGGTATTTATTTTTTGTATGAATTACTAAACGACATGCCAATTAATATTGCACGGCGATATTTATGATCTGGATTGTTATGAATAAGATTCGGCTGCCAAACGCACAGCACACGACCATTAAATTTATGCCCGTTCGATTTCGCTGAATGAATCACGCGCCGCCGTATGCCGCATGCGAAACAGCAACCACGAGAGAGAAAAAAATTAATTACGATGAAACGCATTTTCATCTCTTCCGTATTTACATTATTTTATTAGCTAGAATTTAAATGAAGGTAGTAAAACTAAACAATATACGAAATTAATCAACAACGCAAGATGATGATGATCGTTTCCCCATCTCTGTCGCTTCTCTTCAATTCATCGCATCGTTTTTGCGTTTGCATTCACACATCCGCTGAAACGACCATGACATAATGACGTCATTGACCATAACCCCAAAATGAATTTACATATATTATTAATTAGATAGGATTTATATCTGCATATATGTTGTAAGGTTTTTTACAGATTCTTTCCATTTTTTCCACACACTCGCACAAAATTATTATAATATTGTTGCGAACATCGACTTGATGGCACGTTTGACCAGTTTATTATTAAAATTGTCGAAAGGTTGCGATAGAGTTTCTGGCAAATTGATATAGACCGAAATCGAGACGCATCAGCGATTTTACGAGATGAAAATCTTTCAAGGCGAGATATTGTATAATTTTTTTTTAATTAAGTGCGTGATGATTACAACAAAACTTTAAACTTACATATTGATTGAAGTGTTACAAGATAATAATAATTTGATTTTTTTTACATTTTGTAATCAAACAATTAAGAAACCTTAGAAACTAAAAAGTAACATTGTAGAATGCAATATAAATTAGCTATTGTACAAAACTCATTTCATCTGCCTTTTCATTTTCCAGACGTAACTTAAAAAAAGTAAATGAAATAATCAAATATTTAACGTCATTTTAAGGTACTTTACAATGTTGTTAATTAGAAAATTTGTTAAAAAAGTGCTACACTTCTTTATTACTAAAATACTGTTTAATTCAACTTTAATTAAACTTCAGTTAAAACTAAAAACTAATAAAGTCGAAAGAAGTTGTTGCAAATTCTAAACAAAAAATCTATTTAATAAAAAAAGTGTTAGAAGATAATAAATGATTTTTTGAAAGGTTGTCAATAAAATGTTCAGTAGCAAGAATTTCTGCCTGTTTTGAAAACTCCGACTTTGCTAATTAAAAACATCATTATTAATTAGCTAAAGAAAGTTGTATTTAAATTAAAATTCAAAATATTTATACCCGTAGTACTAGTGAATATGTAATGTAAAATATGTTTAATTAATCTTTCGTGTACTATCGAACGCAAAAAATTCCGAAAAAATTCCAGAAACTGAAATTTTATCGATACCTGCGTTTACCTGAATTTTGACAGTTTAGACTGATTAGAAAGTGTGCAAATGTTTTATTTATGGCATGAATTAGTTTCAGGTAACTAAAATTTGGCCATTCGGATTTTTTTCGGATTTTTTTGCATTTGATAGTACCTATATAACATTACGATGCATAGAAATGTCTATGCCAAAAACAGTTTACCGATTTGCATTTAAAATATCAATCAAATATGTAAACATATTTAAAATGTCTGTATTTACATCTGTCCTCAACATAGTAACAACTGCTTATACACAATTGGCTTGTCAAATTAATGCAAATTAACAATTGCAGAATTCATAATAGTTGGTAAGCCATGTCATTAGATAAAATAAAATGAAATATATAATCAACGTTTGATGAATTTCACAGTATTATATGTATGTTTAACCAGACAAGTAGGAGATCTGATGATGACTTGTTGAATAGATGCAAATAATAATTAATATAATAAATAATTTAATATAGTTGATTAAAGAACTTTTTCCTCGGCAAAACTCATTAATATTGAATAAATATTATTTTATATCTTATATCAAACCATCATCATTCAAATTTCAAACCTAACATTCTACACTACCATTGTAAAGGATTACACCTAAACCTTTTAGAAGCACGTGAGATTGCGCTTAACCAAATCCAGGGTAGGTCCATGAATGACCAAACCGACCTATCAAGTTCGCCACTAATCAATTTTGTTTCAAATATGTTATAAACTATTTATATCTACCATAGCTTTGAAAATGACGAAAGTCGAAACTGCAGTCAACAGCATACAATTAAACAGTAAAACTAAACCATGTATATATTCTTTATTAAATAATAAATAATTATTTATATCTAATTAATGAATTATTTTCATTGTAAGTAATAAATTCAATTTAGAATGTCTGTATACCTACATGTTATAATTTGATTAGGTAATTATTTAAGTGTCTCAATTGTTTGTGATACGCCACTGTTCGGTGTCAGGACGGATTAACGCCAAATCGCCTAAGGATAACAGGCAGCTGTAGAATCTGTACGATGACGCGACTTCCATCGTACATCTTCCGTCGATAGGTCTGGTGACATTTCCATTGGTCACCATATAAGGTCATGGTCAATTCCTTACAGCACGAGAAAGAGAAAAATATCTCCAATTTTTCGAGGCGATAATAAAACAGCGAATTTACTTGCGCTCGAGTTGAAACATCAGCGACGTTCCGCTATAGTCTAGCTCCTCCAGCCACGAAACATACAAAAAAAACGTAATTATAGATTCAACCGTTTTGTTTTATTAAATTACACTTTCTAGCCTTGTGTTTTTCGTGTGTATTGTTGTCGGTCGGTCGTAATAAGGCCGAAATTATGGCATGGCATTATCGTCTAATTCTTTTGTATTTTATTGGAAACGGTTCGCGAAAACGATTGCCGCAACAGCCTTCATCTAGCACGTAATTAATCAATTCATTCATTTTCAGAATGCATGTATGGAAAAACGAGTTGTGCCGGGGATCGGACATCGGACGTCTTATCATCGTGATCAAGCGTTGCACGGGCAATGAAAATAAATTTGGTGGATATATATTTGTGACTTCTTCCAAAAGCTGTACACGACCGGCCGGGGAAAAAAACAACGAAGAAGAAATTAAATGTACGAGGCATAAATTTCAGGTGCAACACAGGGGGTATCAACAATAAAAGAGCTTGAATGACCAACGCAAAAAAGAACAAACCTGCTAATTAATGTCCAGCTCGCTTTTATATGCAAATTTTTTATTCTTATTGCGATAATGGAAAAAGTTTTTGCACACCTGGCTCTAAAAATTCTTCTTCATCACAGAGCCATGACGACGAATCGTTTATTTTTGGTGATTGGTTTACAACAGACCGTTTTGCATAACATTAACCGTTTGGGAAAAAAATGATGAATAATTGCCTGCGTCTCTCTAGTCTTTCTATACTAGTCATAGAGAAAAAATATGGTTTATAGACTGTTTGACGCTAATAATTCCCAACAACAACGACAAATCATTTGCGTAACAAATTACAAAACAATTTATTTTATTATTAAATAAATGTCCTTAATGTTAATGACATTCATTTATTTCCTGCTGCTTTTTTATAGGTACAAAAATGCGTGTTTTATACTGTAGCTTTTATTGTTCTATATGCATATTATAAATTTCTTCAAAAAAACAACTTCGTTTTCATTTAATTCTTACCCAGAGCGTTTGACTTTAATCGCATGAATATATTTATTTTATGCGACATTTATTAATACACAAAAATCCGTCTCATCTTTACTTGGTGTTTCGGTTCGCTTCGCCAACTTCATTCATAAAGTGCGTGCTTCATTCAATTTCGTAGAAATGTTATTGTGCAATTTTGTTTATTTGATTTTAATCGACAAGTACGATCGCACTTTGATTGATGTGGGTTATTAATTTGCCATTTTTTTAATTAAATTAAATCTGACATGATTAATATTTTTGCGACCTTATGATTTATTGAAACAAATTTGTATTAAAGCTATATGTTATGCTTTGAGGGTTAGTAAATATAATAGTTTCTGCAAACAGACATTTTGTACAATATTTCTCATTTATGGCCTTCGTGTAATTCATAATACCCAAAAATGAATTCAATTGTTGCATAGAGAATACGTACATATTAGTTATAATTTGCATTATATTCTTTATATTCTTGTAATTAAGAAATGCGTAATTTTGTGCTCATTTTATAACCTTCATGTAATTTTTAATATCCAAAAATTCAGCTTTTCAATAGAGAATTCTTGTATTGTCTATAATAACCAACATTTGTTTGATTACATTTATTTATATCTGATACATCGAATGTTGCAAGGCATATGTTTGTTATCTTTTGACCATACCTTTTGTATCCAAAATTTAAAAGTGCTACATTTCTGCAAAAACAACTTAAGATGAACATTTTAGAAGGTTATGAAATTAGACGAGTCTTATTGAACAAATTCCAGTGATGAATCAACATTTGGACTTTTTTCGTTTATTTTTTTATAATGTATTTTTTTAATGTATTTGTTTATTTTTTATGTTTAATCAGTTGTAGTTGTGGAGATGGTATAACTAGTATAATTACACACTAATTTTCTATATTTGTGAATCTTCCACGTGTATTTTACTGCATTATTATACTCAACAATGGTTCACCAATTGAGTGCAATTAATATAATAAACTTTATTATTTACTTCTTGTTTATTATATTGCATGTTTATTGTATTAAATAAGGGTCTACAAAAATATTCATCTAAAATATTTGGGAAAATAAATTTTCAAACATGTCAAAATATCATCAAAATTTGAGAAATTAGGGATGTGTGTACTGGATGAAAATATTCAAAACTTTCTAAAGGTCGATGACTGAACTTTAGTTAAAAACAAATAGTTTATACATAACAATAGAATGAATTATTTATTAAAACACTTCAAGTACCTTCAAGTAGCTCACTTATCGGCTGGAATAAACAATTTTGTGTTGGTCGGTCCAGCTCTGGTTCCCTTGCACTGTAAGAATTTGAATAATAAATTGTAGAGGTTCAGACAATGAAGGCAACCGTACAGTTAAAAATTATTATTATGTCTAAATAGAAGCGATGCATTTCTGCGAAAACTCGCAGCAGCCTGAAAATAACATTTGCATTTTTATGCTTCACGGAATGCCTTAAATAAATTGCTCAATTTATCATTAAAAAATTGCCATTTTTAGCCAAGTGCTGAATGTGGCAATATTTATTAATGCAATTAAAGTACCGCGCTCAATTTATGATTTTACGATTTGATTGCAAATATGTTTAATTAATAAACAAAAATTTAATGGTTTTATTGCGATTTATAATTTATAAACATTGCGGTTTTGAAACTACCATATTTTTTTCTGCGAATGAATCGTAAATGAATCCGAACCGAAAACGAGAAATTCCTTGTTTGTTGAATTATAGAAAAATCTAGCTGAAGTGATGCAATTTATCGTGCAGATCGTGCCTGCTCACTAAATTTACATGCTTTATTTCGCTAAATAAGACGAATGTGTGCTAATCAAAATGTGCATCTTGTATTACAAGCGAAACGCCAAGAAAGATTTTTAGATGAGTGAAAGTATGCAGCATAGCACCATTAAAATGCTAGAAATTCATTATCTCTAGAATATTAGGATTTTTTTTGATAAATTATTTAAGAATTATTTAATTCAACCTCGTTTAGGAGGTTGAATCGCAGCTCTCAATCAATCTCCACATTATTTTTTCGCATTAATTCAACAAAAAAATAAACATATTATTAGTCATTGGTGAAAGCCTTGATGTTATTGTTTCATTATTGAACAAAAGTAGCGCTGAAAAATAACACAACGCCAAAAAATCCTTCTTCGATCAATTATCTTGTTAGAACGCTTAATTGATTAATTAAATCTCCACGATATTAATTTATTAATTGGCCGTGCTAATGATTGCAACACTCTTGCGATTATAAAGGGCACATTCAATAATTGATTATTTGATGAAAAAAATATATAGATATAAGATGCAATTACCACTCTTTGATGATGATGATATTTCAAAGAAGAAAAGGTTAAATTGTTTATGTAATATCGTGTGTTCAATAAATAATTTTTTTAACGATAAAAATTCATCAAAATATTTGTTTTCGTGCGTCGTCGTGATTGATTGCAGCGAGAGGTACGCGTCGCTGTTTGTTTATGTTGATTGATTGAAATATTTGTCATAGGTTTTATCGTAAATATTTCCTCGAAATGAGACGACGCAAGGTTTACATGGTCGCTATTAAGTGTTTATGCACAAACTGAAATAGGTGTTATTAATTTTTATACGTTTTTAATTTGTTTTTGATGTTGATATTTTCGAATTATACCTTCAATAAAATGTACTTTAATAAACAATGTAATTATTAACAGCGTTTTAATAATATAGTTTTTTTTTGTATGTGAAGAAGTAATCTGAAACAAAAACAACGATCTAAACGCACTGTAACTGCTATTATGAAGCAAGGTTGTTTTTAAATTGAAAACTAATGATAGAATGTTAAGGTTTTGTAGTGAAATTTTAATTGTTTTTTTTTTGTTAAAATACTTTTTATTAAAACTATTTATTAAGCATGATTTTTTAAGCAATTGCGGTAGTTTTAAGCACGATTGACTTCGACTATTATTTCCATTAGCAAACGGTGGAGAAATATCGGAAATAATCTTGATCAATAAAAGTAATCAACTTGATAGATTTATAAAATTGTTCAACATTTCTATTACTGCTTTATAAAAAAATTATAGTTTAAATATTTGATTTGTACAAATAAATATTCATTTATAATGTATAAATACATTTTGTGATAAATATTTGAATTTTATTAAATAGTTTATTCATTTATCTTGTCTAGTTTAAAAATTTCGCAACCACATAACTATTTTTATTATTTTTTTAAATAAAATTTGAAGAATTAACATCTTAAATCGTATTCCTTAAAAGAGAAATATAAATTACATATAAATTTTCTAATAAAGTTATATTAGATATATTTAATTTTGTAATCAATTATTTTGTTTTAATTTTGTATTGATATGACTCTTTATGGTAAATATATAACTACATATATAGTCTTGGCCGACAGAGGAAATTCAAGAACTCTTTTACACAAAAAATAGCATATAAATTTTATTAAATGATTGAATATGTTTATTTTGTAACTTTATTGCTTTTTATATTGTCTATTATAGTTAGTGTTTATCACCATTTCAAATCAATTAAGTTATATTTTAAAAAATCATTAGGATGGAATGTAAATGCCCCAAATTTATTCTAATATACTTACATAAAATTCTATAAACTGTAAAGTAAAAACGTGTATTGGATTATAATAAAATAATTATTAAAATTTGATATGTAATTTTTGTATTTTTTGAGATTAGTACTATAGATCCCAAAGAGTCCAATACATGGTACAACTTCAAAATAATAAATTGCTTTTGTAATATTGAATGTAAATCAATGGTTTGGTACTTAATTCGAATTGAAAAATACAATTTTCACTCCAAGTTGTAATACATCATATAGAAAAAAATAATTAAAATCAAACTTGACAAAATTAGTCCGAACGCATAAACTTATTCAAGACATGGTATAGTAAATTACTTTCGTAACACTGAGTATAAATCAAAGATGTCAGAATTAGTCCGCACTTACTTCTTACACAAAAAATACAGTAGATGATAATGATAAATATTAGGATTCTATATGTTTCAAATCAGGGGTATAAAATCTATTATAGGTAATTATGCAAAATAATAATACAGAGGCAAAAAAGTTAACGTTTGATCATAATTTGAAAATTAAAATAGCGTCTCACCAAAGAGTAGACTCTATTATACAAAATATATACGTGATGGATATTTTGAATGGCTACATTATGATTCAGGAGCATCTAATCTATTATGATTATACAAAATAATTAGAAGGAGGCAAAGAAGTTTAGTTTTGCAGACAAGTGTTATTTTAATAATTGGTATCTTTTATGGACATTTTTACATAAATTGAGTGAAAATCGTAATAAAAGAATAATGAAGTGTATTAAAATTCAAATTCCTAAGTAGTTTTTTAAATGTTAAAGAAACTATTTAGGATGTTGGTTGACGTTGAATTTTTATATAAAAATGTGGAAAATTTCGTTATTATTAACATGACAAAGAATTGCCATTAACTAAATAATCGAAGTGTCTGCATGTACTTTTAATACAATCATTACCATTTTTTAATAAATTTATTATCAATGAGCCTCCATACAATTGCCGAAACAAAGTCCATTAACGTCGCATACAACGTGTTAAAATACACGTTTGACTGAAAATTAATTTTATTGTAATATAAAATTCCGTTAATAACTGAGAAAAAAACTAGTGTTAAAATTCATCGCATCGTATTGATTATTTTAGTGAATAAATTAATCGAACGACGCGAGAAGAAAAAAAACCACACGAAGAGAGGATGATACAACACGTGGCTGGTGGTATTATAAATAAATATACTTAAAAATGACAAAATTAATTTAATTTATGTTCTTGATTCTTAATTTTTTTCTGTCGCGCGTATTTAAAACAAACATCCGCGATAACCATCTTGTTGTCAAGCGCGAATTATTTCTCGTGTATTTTTACGGATGGATTAATAGAAATTTTGCGATTTGTCAATCAAATCATCGCAACGCTGCAATTTGTTACCAAACTTGTTGCAATTAATTGAATTGCCGAAAACAACAAAACAACAAAACTTACAAATTGTTTGTTTAAAAGCGGCATTGCATAACGAACGATGATTAGCGGACGGGAAAAAGTTTAATATCGATAATTTCTAGTTTGATAGAAATTTTGAATAACACAATGTTAAGTATCTGTTGCATAACTGTCGTCGGTATATACACTCGTGTGTATAAAATGGTCGCTGATGATTTATTAGATGTTAATAAAATATTATCTCGTCACGTCGCGTATTAATTACGTCGCCTTTTTTTCCTCTCGCACCGTGTGTGTAGTGATTATAGCAAGCAACTTTCATTATTAATTTGAATTTTAATAGTGAGAGTGCATATAAATTTTTCTGGATTTGAATTATTGCATTGCATATTTATCTATATCAAGATTAATTTTGTATGAAGGTGCCTGCCAGGACAGGCTCCAAAAATATCTTAAAGCTTTTCTACATTGAACTATGAGTATAGGTAATTTGCTCAACATGCTATTAGGTATATTTAAACCTCTAAGGAATAATTAATGATATTGGCAGAAAATCATTTTCTAATCACTTGCTTGCAAAATATTTACTGCACTTTTGATTAATTAATATCTGTCAATATTAATATAAACAATGAATGCTACATTTCTTAGATAAAAATTGTATGTTGTTTACGATTTTGTTTAATATTGCTACCTGCATACAGTTATGATAAAAAATGTGATAATAAATTGTAAATTATAATAATAATTTTCTAACAGCAAGTGTTGCTTTAATTTGAAATTGCACAAATAATTGCTTAAATTTGAAATGATTTCTTTAATTCATAAAATTGTTATCAAGTCATAGGTATTTAAATTTATTTTTTGCTAATTATGTTTTGCAACAAGATAATTTTATACATTAGATAATAAAAACCCGATTTTATTATATAAAAATGTATAAAATATTACTTTAAATATTAAATTTGGTTTGTTTAATTTTAATTAAAAAATTTGAAGTAATCTCACAATTTCTTAACATTTTTTAGTTATACACTTATAAAATGACATTTTTAAGAGTTATCTTGCTTGTGCAATATAGTAATGTTGTAATTTTCATTAATCTTTAATTTAATCAATTATTTTTTGTCATCTCAATTCAATTAAGACCAACAACATGAAGAATTATTATGAAAAGTGCAATTTGGGCCAATAATTGGCAACGCGCAGATTTACATAAAAAGATAATCAATTATATAAAATTTACCATTAAGTGTATTTTTCTTTCCACGCTAGATTAGCGCCTCATTAAACAATTACATAAACGATTATTATTTATTGTTACGTAAAATCTTTCACAATTCTTTAACGTTGAAATCGAATTCAATACCTCTCTGTACAAATTTTTGGAGAAAACATTCTTCGCGTTGAAAGTGACATCGCATATAAAATCAATTTGTTATAATTAATAATGAGAAGAAGAAAAACGCACCGATGCGACGTTAAATTGCGGGTGATAAATTTTCAAATGCAACGAATGCGCTGCGCTGCGTGTTGAAAATGCATTTGCATAATTTCGTTCATCCGTAAAATCTCCGATTAATTACCTTATCATTTCGTTCGTTCGCATCGTAATTCATATGCGAAAATTAATTTATTTGTTTGGAACGAAATGTATAAGGAAATTGTAAACGCCCTTGAATAATATTTGATTAATAAATATTCCGATTTTGTGTAAAGGTTTTCGATCTAATTTTTATGTGACAAGGCGTCAGCTAAAGGCCAAATTTGATTGTTAATAAATTTCGTGTAAAATGACACAAATTGTGTCGGTTTTAATTAACGATTATTAACTCGTAAAATTGGCATTTTACCCGAAGAAGAAATTCTTTACGAATAATAATCATTTTGAACACATCGTAATGAAGCAGCGTTGTAATAAATTTATCAGTGCGCTAATGATTCGCAATAATTGAGTTTTGTAGAAAGCGACAATTCAACAACATCTTTATTAATAATTTTTAATAATGTGACTTGCAACATACAACAGTACGTAAGTGTGCCCTTCACATAAAACAATTACATATCCTGTTTTATTATAAAAACGCATCGGCGATAAAATCGCGCTGCCTTTTCGCAAAAAATACAGCCAGCGCACAATAAAACCTTATAAGTATTGTTTAAAAAGCGTTGGCAAAGGTCACGTACGAAGCGAATGCATATTTTTGCACATTAATTGTCGCCGTGTCAATGTACAATTGTGTTTGGCTGCAAATGCAACAAACAAATTTTATGTTAATTATAATGAAATAATTGCGCGCAGACAGAATAATATTTACACATTGTAAAGTTTTTTATAAATTATATTACCTACTTGTATCGTTATTATGTTTACATTTTTTTTCTTCTTTTCTTCACGTATAAAAATCAATAATAATGGGAATTTTGATGAATTTGTCACTGTGAATTATAAATTGTTAGCATTTTCAATGGAAAGTTCGATCCCTATCTGTAAATGTTTGTTTAGGCGCGCAAAAAATTCGAATCTTTTGATTTATCGTCTTATTTACATTGCAAAAATGTCAATATGTCACACCGACAATAAGTCATTCATTGTTCGAAATAAACGAAGACACTTTTTCGTCAATTGTGAGAAATATTATCAACTTACCTACACGAAAACATCTTCATCAATTTTATGCGATGTATTTATTGATATTGTATAGGTACTGCTTGGACTCGCTATGACTACGGCAGTTTGAATGCATCATTAATGATTAAACAGGAAACGGCAATGCATTTATGATTTCTAAATTAAACTATGTATTCACTGTATTTGCATTAAAATGTATTTGAAGTACGGTGTTTATTTATGCATGCTGGTTGCGTGCATTTTTGCGGTGAAAAATTTGGAAGTAATCTTGTCGTCTAATTTTTGTTCGAATGATCAATTAATTATTACAATTGCAGTTTAATCAAAAAATGTATGATTTGGATATTGAGAAGGCTCAAGTGTTATCATTCAATAAAGAATTAGTGAAGGATTTTAAAATTAATTCGTTTCGTAATGATAAAGAAGGATTGATGAACATGAGTATTACATTTTCTAAGGATATCTTAGATATAAAGGTTATATTATTGTTATAAATTTTGTTGTAAGTTAAATTAATATATTCAGGGAGTTGTTGAAGGGTACCAACTGATAAATAAAGAATATCGCTTAATGTCGAAAATAACAACAGATCTTTGTAAATCGTTTAAGAAATTGAGTATTTTCCAACCGATGCTATCTACTAATGGAAATTTGACTTATTGCCCAATAATGAGAGTTAATTTATAACAAAAGCAGCGTCGTGCAATTATCTTAATGTGCGTTCAATTTTAGGGCGAGTATTCGATTTATAATTTAAGAGTGGATCCAACTAAACTTCCGCCTTTGATACCAGAAGGTCATTATAAAAGTACAGTAACGTTATCACTGCATAATGGAACGCTTATACAATCGTGGCTAATTTATTCCAATATAAAATATTTTAATCGGAAAAATGCTTCATAAGCATTACATTACTGTCTAAACAGTTTCAAGAATAGTGTTACATATATGTTTGGAAGGAACGTATTTTAATTATGTTCTGATATGATTATTTACGTAAAACATATGTAATATTTAATAAATTCTACCTCGCATGCTTCAAAATCCTTATTTAATTGTCATTATTACTAAAAATTAAGCAAAATTAAATCCTTGAATAATTTTTGTCAAAATCTGATTATAAAATTTCCTAATATTTGTTAATGGGCCAAAATAAATTGATCTAAATTTGCAATACCAACATCAAAAGATATCAAAATATGATGATATAAATATTATTAAATTTAAAGCTAGAAATAAAATGCTAGATTAACCAAAATCTATGCACGTGAATCTAGCAATTTATATCGTTTTTATCAAATCATATCAAATCTAAATTAATAACAAATTTAAACTGAATAAATTGCCCAACATGTCATGATTATTTTTTAATGGTTTTATAGCGGCAGTTTTAATCGGAACTCTCGTTAATATAAAATGTTATATACACACGCTATTTACTTTTCTGTTTTTATGGGCGTTTTTGGTTTGAAGAATTTGGAAGTAGGTATTATTAATATTGTTGTTATAGTAATAATAATAATCGATAATAAATTTTAGTTTAATCAAAAATTATATGATTTGGTTATGGAGAAAGCTGAAGTGTTATCATTCAATAAGCAGATTATAAGAGATTGCCAGATTGATTTATTTCAGGATGCTGAACATGTGAATATATTCAACCTTACCGTTTACTTTCTGAAGGATATAATGGATCTCAAAGTAGTCATCGATTCGTTTCAGAAGGTTGGCGACGAATATCGCAATATGAATCTGAAAATCTCCACGGACGCGTGTAAGGCATTTAAAAAATTAACTTTCTTTAAGCCGTTCTTCACCACAAACGGAAATCTGACAGTTTGCCCACTTCAAAAGGTTGCGTAACAATTAAATAAATCGTGCGTAAATATATTGATCATTTTCAGGGCACGTATGTTATTTTCAATTTAAAAATTGATCCAACCAAACTACCTCCGCTTCTTCCAGAAGCATCTTATAAAATAATCGTCAATCTGTTAATACATAATGGAACAGAATTGTTTACAGCGGAGTTTCGCACTTCCATCAAGTATTTTTTCGGTAAAAGTCCGGAAACGCAAGAGTAAAAACCATTAAAATCTCATTTACCCCTCGAGAAAATAAAGGAAATATATATTGCATTCTCTTAACCATTTATTATTATTTTGCACTTTTATTGTCAACCTTAAATGTCGCAATAATTCTTATTACAAAATAATCAACAATTTTGATGCAATTGAACGGTTAACAGCGCAATTAAAAGCCGACTTAAATTAATTTCACACAAAAACGTGTCGCAAAGTATCAATTAATTAATTACAAAAAACACACAATAAACACTAAAAATAACATCCTTCCAGATTTTATCATCGCTTAATTGTTTGAAATTGGGTTATATTAACATAAATTCAAGTTCAATAATTTCGCTACCAACGGCGATAAGCATCAACCATTTATATAATTGAAGATTAAATAATTGCTGCGGTTAAATATAATTTTAGCCGCCTTAGGATTATTTCAAAATTGCATTAGCTGTTTAGAAAAAATGCGCAATGAAGCAAAAGTGAAACTTTTCTGTGGGTACCTTTATTATTATTATATTTAAATATGGGTAATAATTTACAACATTATATAATTATTACAAGCTATTTATTAATGCGTATCTGCGTTAAACAATACCAAACAATTCGTCGATTTAAATTCCAACTCGGATGGCCAAAAAAAACGAATTGAATGTAAGTGATGGTGAAGGCGCCTGGTTTTGAATAATGAATCGATAATTTGTTTGTTGTTATTTGTACGGTACCAATACGCATAAACTTTTAACCTTTTCGAATATCTGAAAGATGCGCATGTGAAAGAGTTCAAACACCTCTTTATCTTTTACATACGTGGAGTTGATTAATGCGTTAATCGTCTCGATTATATAATATAGCGACCTTTAAGCGTCTTCAATGGAAAAATACAGCGCATGGAAAAATATTCATAATAATAATAATATTGTTATTAATTATACAAAATGTTACGCCGCCGTTAAATTTAACAAGTGCGTTCAATTACCTAATTGTATGGAGTGAGTTGTTTGTTATTCGTATTGTTGTAATTAAAACAATTTTTTTTTTGTTTTTTATGACATTTAACAATCGCCATTAACTAATTTTCATTTGTAGGTAATATGCAAAGTGATGTTTATCGTTAAGGTACATTAGAAACATCATCTTGGATGTCATTTGATAATTTAATACGTTGCCTTTTACGAAGTAAAAGTAGGCATTATTTATTTATTTAAGACCTAAAATGCTATGACGCAATCCTTTATCATACATTATTGAGGTTTCATATAAATGTATTACTGCAATTAATAATTATGATTATTACATTCTGATAAATTATTAATAAATTTTGCGATGGACATTAACTTGGATTTTTACTGCTGTTAAATGCATCCCACATAATAATATACTTATTATAGGTATATCTAATATTTGTGTCTAATGAAATCATAATGCCTGCATATTTATCAAATCTTGATTATTTAGAAGTTGTATGCAATAATATTATTTCTTGTTTTTTGTATTGATCTAGTCTGTAATTCTGAAGATGACGTTACTGACCCAAATATATTAACTAGTAACTACTATTGGGTTGGCAACTAAGTAATTGCCGATTTCAGTTATATTCAGATGCTTTTCACTCCCATTTTTAGAATATCCGTAAATGTTATGATCTTCTCCTTCTTATATATGTTTGCTGCAATTCTAACCTAGCATTATAAGTCCATTGCGTAGATATTTTCTCAAAAGTGTTTTTTACTTCAACATTAATATGGAGTGCAAAAAAGAACATTTTCGACATATTTTACTTTATGATTTCTGTAAAGGAAAGAACGCAGTGCAAGCCACCAAAAAGTTAAGTAGCGTGTATGGTGATGAAGCCCTTAAAAAAAGGCAATGCCAAAATTGATTTGAAAAATTCGGTTCTGGAGATTGTTCTCTTAAAGATGACCAGCGTTAAAGTCGACCAGTTAAGCTTAACGAGGATGAAATTAAAACTATCATCAGATAGATGACAAGAGGTCATCTAACAAAATGGAAAATTCTTAATAGATAAAAAAAAATTCTATTTAAAATAAGAACTCTCTTTTTTCATTGAATAGATCGGCAATTACTTAGTTGCCAACCAACCAATACATTAACTATTTTCTTATGAATTAATGTGTAGTGTTTAAATTTATTAATCTAATATGGTTCACTATGTGATTACAGCAAACATAATCAATTACATTAATAATATTTCCATTTATGTATTTTTTATTGAGTACAAACTTTTTTTGGTTTTGCTAAAGAAGTTAAAGTTAATTGGATTTACTAATGAGTCTAGACTACACAGGTGTGCATCAAATTCTTTACTTCTACTTTGGTCGCAAATTTTTATATTGTAGTTTTTTTAATTAGCCGTACGTATTAAATTTTTACGGTTTTAAACACGAATTAATGTGTTATGTATAACAATATTTATACATATACGTCAGATTTAATATATGTACTACAATATAAGTAAATGCAATTTTAAAACAAATATTATAATTTAGCCAAGAAAAATAATATTATTTATTTAAGTTAATTTTAATGAGATGCAAACATAAATATTTATGAATGCAAGAACAAATTTGAACAAAATCGCATTCACATAAAATTTGCTTATTTACGATTTCATTCCTTCCTTTTGTCCCAAACACGAAAAATAATTGCTTGTTACGCCTCTGTATTTAGTATAACTACTATATTTTTCATTCAAGTATACAAATTCTTTTTTTTGCATATTTTATTAGCCATTATGCTTTATCGTAAATTAAAAACCACGCACGTACACACCTGTTCGAAAAACATGATTCATATATCATCTTGTCCCCGTGTAAAATATGCCGAAAATCATCTACGCAAACCTTGCGCTATTAAACGGCGCGATTCATTTAAACTAGGTGACAGGAAGTGGAGTAGCCAGCTACCTATCTAATACCATTTCAAACAAAGCGTATTGCGGTGTAAAAATGTAATAATGCGAACAACAGCGAAAAGAATTTCGTGTTGAACGTTAAGTAATGCGCTTAGGTATAATTATATCAGGTAACTATGATAATGATAATGCGTGCGCGTTTTTTTATATTAAATATGCATTTAATATTAACAAAAAAGTAGTTTTTGTTTGGTATGTGTGTGTATTTGTGTGTATGTGTGTGTGTGTGAGTATAAAAAAGCAACAAAAGAAAGTGAAAATCGCTGTAATATATAATAGCAACAATTTTTATTAGTTCCATCCGAATAATTTTTCTAAACACGCATTCGTATCTTTGGAATAATATTATCATTATGATTACAACATTTTTCTTTCTGCATACAAAGCAATATTTTTGTGTTTTCGAAGAATGGGATTGATGTTGGTTTTTATTGGACTGCAAAGATTGCTATCCAATTTTATCATCTATTTTTTTTGCAACAATTTCACTCGCATCTTTTATTTACGACGGCCAGCGGCGCGGATTTCGGCGATTTCTCAGCCTGGTGATAATTGTTACGTTTTCGACTAAATTCAATTATGCAAGCCGATGAGGCTACAAGGTTAATTAGCGTGTGAAAGAATGGTGTGGGTGGAAATTTTCCAAAACCACATCAGGAACTCTTCGTCGTACTGTTTTTTACAAATAATAAAAGTGTTAATTGATTTTTAAAGTAAATATAGATAATTTATTGCACTTTACGTAAGTATCGATTTCCAAGAATTATTAATTAGTCAATTAGTTATCATAACTTGGTGTTAAACCGAAGCCAGACATAAATTTTTAATTTATAATTTTCTAATAAATTTTACGGTATGAACTACTTCCATTTGGTAAACCACGATAATATAATATTATTAAAACATGTAAAGAAAACAAAATACATTTTGTTACTCTACAATGAATGTTTTTTATAGCAATGTTTATAAAATAATTTATTTAATTAATTAAACAGGAAAATCCAGGCAAGAATCATTATTGTATTACAATTACATAAATTGATCACTCATCAAAGGAAATCCCGCTATTTAAATTCTAAATTTTAACAGGCATACATTTTGTTCATTCCAAACTTGAGCATATTAAAATTTATGAATTATAGTAATCTATCTTCTAATTGCGATATATTACTTGACTATTAACTAATACAAATGTTATAAAAATACTGTTATTTTATCTTGTATGTGTACGGTACCATGCAATAAATAATTTAACATGTTTTTAAAGTTGAAACAATGTATGATATTTTGATTGCAGCATTCAAACATTTTCTAAATAATTTTATATTGTAAATAAATGAAACAGTGAAGCAATTGTAATTTTATGTCAATGGAATATTCTGCAAAACAACAAAAAATAACAACAATATTTATTTACTCATCGCAAATTGTGATGAATAAACATGTGATACACAATAATGGTATTTTTCCTACAAATATTAGTAATTGTGTTGAAAAATGCAAATTTTCAATCTGTTTATATATATTTATGAATTAAATAGAAAAAAACCATTTTATAGGTGCAAATTATATAATAAAATTTTGCAAACAATGTTTTTTATGCAATATTATTGCATTTTTATTATTAAACAAATAATAGCTGCAAGCCAAAAACGGTCATGAAAAGGTATTATATATAAAAATCTAGATTAACTTTTATGTAATAGCTATTGAGAAAATTTACCAATTTAAACAATTTATTTAAAGTAACGCAAAGTGAATTTCCTACACGTTTCTATTAGTAGTACAACATAAAAAATATTCAATTAAATTTGCTATTTATAATTAATATGATTTTACGGAAATTATACATTATTAATATTTTTTTATTAGCAGTGTGTAAAATTTCATCATTCAATAAACAGCACAGGTAAACATTAACTTCCTCCACTTCAATTAAATCAACCGAATGAAAAAAAATCCGTTTTAAAGGAAAGCTGTAATTTAATAAGATTTATACAAAAATGGTTATTACACAAGCAATAATTTTACATTTTTCTGTATAAAAAAATCTTGCATGTAAATATGAGTCACTTAATATTTTTGATTTACAACGGATATGTCTCAACCAAATGCAAATTATCAATATTTATAATTATGTAATAGTTTATATAGAAAAATTTGATTTAATATCGCTGCTAATAGGGTAATTATCAGAATCGTACGATTGTTAAACGTTGTATTCTAATTTAAAAATTTAATTATATGTATATTATATTATATAACAAAAAAGCTGAATGTTAAAATGTAGATTTATGCAAATATTTGCAAATTAAAATTTAAAATTGAAAATGATAATCGAAAGACGAATAAGAATAGAAGAAAAAAAAACACGACAGAATTTTGCTTCTCTCCTCACACTTCAACATTTAACAAACAATGATATTATTCATAAAATTAATTAAATAATCTTGTACAAAAATTTGAAATTTAAAACGAGGAATTTCTAATAAATAATGCTGTGGAGTGCTAAAATTGTGATTCATCGCAAGATTAATTATTTATATTTGGGTGCGCAATTAATCCCCAATAAATTATGCACATCTTCAATACATATGAATAGGAGAAGCTTAGATGATTCATACAAATTTGCACAAAATTTGTCTGTATGAAATCATCCATGTAAACAAACGATTATAAACAGTATATTCTGATACAATCAGACAAAGCAGAGACGAGCGCTTAGATAATATCAAAATAGACACTACTAGTCTTAAATATTTATTCCTCACTAAAAACTAGGAAGTATTTACCTATCAATAATTGATTCTTTATAATATATATTTTTTTATCTATTAATATTCATTGAAACAATGTTTGTTTTATAAGTGACAATATAAAAATATGTACTTGAAATAGTTAATTTAATTAGTGCAATCAAAATGATTCTCTTAAATTTAATACTAAACTTTGACTTTAATGTAAGGACTTTATTTATTTATAGCGAAATATAGAACGAAAAATTATTTATTTTACTAAAAACAAAAGTGTCAGCTGATTTTTAAAATATTTTTTGCATTAAACGTAACATTGAATAGATTTTTTTAACTTAAATAGCGTTATTATTTTGCGTTGTTGTTATTCAATTGGTCCAATCAAAATAATTCTCTTAAATTTGATACGTGTACTAAACTTTGAGTTTAATGTAAGGAATTTATTTATTTATAGTGAAATATAAAACGAAAAATGTTTATCAAACTAAATATTTTTGTTTAGGTGCACTAATATATTAATATTTACTAAAAACAAATTGTCAGCTGTTTTTTTTATATTTATATTGCATTAAACGTAACATTGAATAGTTTTTTTTAATAAATTTAAAAGCGTTATTATTTTGCATTGTTGTTAGTACAATTTCACTGATTTAATTCAATAAAAAAAAGTTTGGCTATTAAATAGGAAGATCAGTAATGATATGGAATATTAGAGCGATTAGTGCATAAAATCGCGCTATAGTTTATTGGCAACGTCCTTAATAATAAAAACGCAAACGTGTAAATGTAATAGTGCGGCCAGGCTGTAACAACATACATACATTTATATCCATGCACACATATACAAACACACACAGTTTTTCCTTTCACTTTACTTTCCCTCTCTTTATGCTCAAGAGACTTAAGAGTAATGCGCGCGCGCACTTCTTCCAAATACCATAAACGCGCTAAGTAACTCCATCAACTTTATCCCATACTTCAGTCCAGTTCGCGACACTATTCTTCGAACATTCTATTTTTATTATTATTTAAACTTTAATAAAAGTTAGTACTTCATCCTTATAACCAACCAGTAGACCGCTAACCATAGTTCGGCAAAGTTGTGGCAAAAACTCAAGCAACTTTCATTTTTCGATATTGCGTATTCACGAAAATAAATAATTTATCCATTTCGCTAAATTAGAAATTTGTCGCAACTTGTCGAATTAATAATAAAAGTTTGTTGAAATAATTCGCGTTTTTTTGTGAGCGCGCGCACTTGCGCTCAAATTAAGGATGAAGCGCTAATTCGCTATCTCAAATTTTCCAGTTAAGTGAAAATGCTCAAGGACCTCTCATCAATTCAATCGGTGCTACAAACTGTTTTCCTGAATCCGAGCAAATATTAATCAATTTCTATCATTTCACTTTCCATAAGCAACGTAATTCTGTGATAAAATTATAAAAAAATATAGTGTGTGCGTGTCTGTGTGGTTCTACATTGCAATTAAAAACAAATAATAATCAAAATAATCAAAAGCAACGTTTACATTTTTCATAATTTAGCAGGTAAGAGAAGGCGCGCGCACGCGCATTCCAATAACATTTTCCCATTCGTCGAGTTTCCCAGCCTGAAATTTCTTTGTCAAGGACTTTAAACTTTTTAGTTTCTAAGCAAATATAATGTTTAAACTAATGTTACTTTAATTGTTTGAGCAAATCATTTCTGTCAATAAAGCAAAATAAAAAATTTGCATCGTCGTTTTGACATACAAAAAAAATGTATGTAGTAAAATAAATGTACGATCGTGATGATTTCAAACAATGTACGAGCGTACGAGGAAATGTGCAAAGTTTGAGGAAAAATGCTGTCGTACACACAACACAACATAGCGCGGCGATGAAAATGTGTCATGAATGTAATAAATTACTAATTACGTAACGACACTGCAATTGCACGTTGCAGATTCGGTGTAAAATCATTCAATATTTCATCGAATAAAAAATGTTGTTCAAAGGCGCAAATTTCATAAGATAATCATTTTGCTTAAATTGCATATCGATTGCATATATTCTATTTGACATTATTTTCATTTTATTTAGTAGCAATAACCTTGTAGATTGTTTAGTAACAATAATAATAATAAATTAGAAAATAGTTTTTAGGTAAAACTGTATTTACACAAAATTATATATTTTGAAACACGAAAATTTATAATTATTTGCTTATTTAAATATTTTGCAATGCAATTGTTAATTAACAATAAAGTTCGTATGAATGCGCCAAAGATATATCTATAAAATAACTACGTAGGTACATTTTTTTGTGATTTTAGAGAAAGCAATTAATTTTTTAATCAATCACAGTTTGTTTGAATTTCTACTCGCTCATTATTTATTCAGAATAAAAAAAAAGTTTGTTTTATCTCCTAATAATGTATAATTTAGCAGCCTAATGATATGATTCACTAAATATATAATTTACGCTGATGTTATTATAAAAAAAAAACCGATTTTCATTTGTTACATTTCTTATACACGTAGAAATTTCAAAAATAAAAGTTTCTTGACTTACCTTGTTTGTGGTGATGACACACATTCGAGAATCTACAACAAAAACAACAGCAACAAAAAAAACACTTAACTTACTTTTAACGAAAATGCAAAAATCATTCCAAATCTACATAATAATTTCATAATAAATGTTAAATTATTCAAAAAAATAAACTGTTTCACTTTCAATTTCATTTTCGAGAATTACTTCCTAATGCGAAACAATAAATTTGCGAATTTATTATTTATTTAGAAATAAATTGGATTAGAAATTGCAAGTACAAATAGAAACGTATAAATTTACACACAACCACAATTTTGATTTTCGAAACGAATTCATACATTTTGCAGCGCATGTGAATTAATTAACCATAAAAACGACGTGAATAAATTTTTTTGTGCAGCATCGCGATCGACAAAATGCTGCGAGTTTCTAAATTTTTCGCTTGCGAGTAGTATAGATATCAATTTCTAAACGGATCCGATCCGATCGCGCCGCCTTTGATTCATTCGCATGTCGCCGTCGTCGTCGTCAAGTCAAGTCAAAAACGCAGACGGCGGATAAAAAGTGTGCAACGATTTTATTGTTATTTAACACCGTAATTTTATCGATCGAATGTTAATGGCATCGAGCGAAAAAAAATGATTATGTCTGAATGGAGAATATAGAAGTTATTGGTTAAATTTGAAAGTAACAGTGAAAGGGAAATTTTTTAAAGGCAAGCCGGAGAAGTCAGATTGGCAAAGTTTTATTGTTTCTGTTTCATATCTTGCATTATTATATTTATACATATACATATCTAAAGCGTATGTATGTATGGTATATATACCAGTGTATGGAACAACGACAACAATTGCGCTATTATAAGATAGAAATGAGTACGATTTCGTTGACAGTTCGGCCAAGAATTGAAAGTGAATAGTAACGAATGATCGATAATTTTTAACGTTATTAACATGCAACAACCTTTCATATTTTGTTTCAAACTTTTTTTACATAATGTCGTTAAACTGATTGCATAAATGGCAGCATTAAATTTTATTCATACTAATACTACTAATAATAATATCTAATAGTAAAGAAAAGTTTAAAAAGTAGCAATTTTCATTGTAATTAATCGCTTTGATTGCCTAAAGGAAAAATGGTATATAAAAAGCAAATAAAATCAGATGCGAATCTCATCACACTTCATTAATTTCGTGATAGAATCGCATCGCGTTTCCTGCTTCCTTATCACTTAGTGCAATTAGCCGATTGTTTGCCGACTAATTTTAAGATCCACTTACGAAAAAAATAAATAAAAAAAAACGTAAATGATTAGTTGGAAAGTATTAATTGCTTATAATAATGTTCTAATTTCCCAACTTCCTTCTAAGGTTTTTATTATTCGACGCTTATATGAATATGATTTCGGTGAAATTTTTTGTAGAACGCTCTTCCTTCCTGCCTATCGTCCTTTAACAACTTTAACAACATACACAGTAATGACAGGTGTTAAGTTTATTTAATGCGTTTCTTTGGTCGAATTGCACAAATTGCCTCACTTCCGCTACGTTTCGGCGCTTAAGTTTCGACACTTGAATTTTAAAAGAAACACGCTTTTTTAATTAAAATCTTGCAATAAATTAATACATAACACAATAATATTATAACATAATTTATCTGTTTTTCGACCAAAAATAGAAACAACTTTTACTAATTAAGTTGCTAAAAAAACATGTGAATTTCACCTCGCACCCAACAACAATAGAAATTAATTAATTGCTATTGATCGTTTTTTTTTGTTTTATTGCAAATTGCATCAGCAATAATGTTTGTTGTTATTTTTGGTAGTTTGAGTGAAGGTAGCCTATGAAAAGTGTGTCATTTCCAATCAATAAATTTTGTAGGAGGATTAGAGCGATATTTTATGTAATAATCTAACATTTATATAAACTGAAAGTAATTTTAAACGTTGAAAAATTATAATAAATAAAACTATATCATTATATTCACCTTGACCAAGTTTGTTATTATTCCAACTGCATTTTTTCTTCCAAAAATTTTACTCACTTTTTAAGATTAGGTTTTTTACGTGTGCGCGTAAACTTTCTAATGATAATTTTTAACAATTTATCATTTCATAATAGTATTAATGAAAGTGTTTTTTGTGCTGTTGTTGTTGTTGTTGTTGTTGCTGTTGTTTGTTGTTTAAGGAAAAAAATGCGCTGTGTAAAAACAATGATTTTGTTTTTTAGTTAATTAAATTATTAAAGGTAATGACTCGTACACAATTATGGATTGTATAATACTATAACAAGATAACCTATATAAGAAATAGCCGTAAATCTGACGAAGTTAAAGCAGATTTTTCGTAGGCGTATAATTATTATGCAAAATATGTTAATTTTAAGATCATTCAAATGCATTTTGAAATCACCATTTTTAAAACAATACAGTTAGGTTGTAATAAACATGTTATACAAATATCTATCAAATTTTGTGCATAAAATTAACTAAAAATGCTTTATTTTTAATAAAATATTGAATGGTAGATATAAATTCTTAAAATCTCACCTAACTAGAATAATTTTGGATTAATTTTTGTTAATAAATTTATTGCTAGAAACCTGTGTGTATTATTTTTAGCCATTTTTTTTTAATTACATTAATAATATGCAAATAAATTATAATTAGGCAAATTTCTAGCAGTATTTAAATATCAATAAGCCAGTTTTGAATAAAAATATAATCATTGTTTAAAAGATTTGTCGCTGCTAATTTATTATTTAACCGTATTTTAGGATAATTTTTCAATATGAAAATTTGTATATCTAAAATTAACTACATATAATTTATTGCCAAGAAAAGATGCTAAGTGATTTTTTTGTTGAACCACTGAAATAATATTTGCTACTACAATTTAAGAAGTTTATTGGTGTAATATTTACCAAGTTTCTAACATCATGAATAATATGTAAATTAATTATAATTAGGCAAATTCTTATCAATATCTAAATATCAATAACCGCATTTTGGATAAAAAAAATAATCATTATATAAAACATATTATCATTTCTAATTTATTATTTAGGCGTTCAACGTCGTTTCATTATTAATTACTTATTTATTGAAATTTAATTAATCTTGTATAATTATAATAAATTTTGAGACACCAATCTCGTGAATTGAATTTATAATAAAATTTTGAACATTTATTAATTCGTTCGATGACATAATAATCTCAACTAGTATGTAGATATAATATGATAAAAGCCAAGTGCACTTTATATTAATTATTAATCAGCTTTCTTCTGAGACAAATCCCATTTTTCTAATTAATACGTAATTAATGTATCAATGACATAAAGAAAGTTTAAAAGGTTTATTGATCCAACGAATCGTAGACTTTTCATGGCATATTAATTTACAAAATAAAATCTAAAAGGTAATTTAAATTATACGTTTTTCAAGTAATTAAAAACCGCATGGATTTAAATCATCCGATTTGAAATAAATTTGCTTTCTAAAATTAAAGCAAATTACAAATTACAAATTGATTTCTTAATACAATTTATCTAAATGCAAGATTAAATTTAGTTATTAATTGATCAGATCGTTTCTAAAAAACAAACTACGGTATACTATACTATATCGTAGGTACTAGTACAACATTCTTGATGGAAAAATGTTCAACATTTTATGCATGGCAACATTTCTAAGAAATAGTTTTTAGTGAAATCATTCGAAAATTTATATAATCTACAACACACCACATGCGATCCTCACTCATTCACTCAGTCCTTGAACTTACAACACAACATACGAAACCATATTTTTTTCGCAACTTTCGACACTTTACTGACGCTCGCGAGGTGCATCGAGTAAAATAAAAAAATTAATGTCAGTGAGATGTTGTTGGCGCCTCGTGCAAAAAGTGAAATTTTCAATAACGAATCGAGCATCGCTAAAATGATTAATTAAAAATTCCTATCAATTTTTTATGCACGGCGTGTATGTAATTACATAAGTGCGTACAATCTGACATATGATTTAACGTCGAATAATTGAATGTCAATGCCATTGTGTGCAATACCGCTGGTGTGCGTTGCGTAATCAAATGGAAAGTGTTGCGATTTTTATTATAAGGAGCAAGGCGAAAAGGTATGAGGGTAGTAACGTATTTGTATTTGTATTATAGTTTTTCTCTATTGCAACATTGCTCGATGTGGAAAAATGCCATTTCCGTATTTTTCTAACGAGCCTATAAATTCGCATTGTTATTGTCATGTACATACGCGAAAACGCTCATTGAGCTTGCACGTTATTCAATCATTATTTATTGCAAATTCAAGCTGAATTTAAAGTACGATTTAAGCGACAGTTTTAATTAGACATATAAAATATAAGTAATCTCGCCATGCACTATTTCACCTTCGCTTTTAAGATAACGAAACGCATTTTGTTTACTCTCTCTTCCATACCGGAAGTTTCAGTTTCTTGTACATTGATGGCTTTTTTGCCAATTGTGCGTGAACAATTTTATTGATTATTAATACCAAAGGATAGACAATTGCGCCAATGTTCATGTGAAAGAATTCATTCGCCGACTTCCACCTTATAGAAACACACACGTATAGGAAGTTGATCATTAGTCGACACTTTTGTCGAAATAATTAAAATCAGAAAGCAAAGAAGAAGGTGTAAGTGAACAAGCTGTTAGCTGGTTAGCTGGTTAGCTAGTTAGCTGGTAGGTGCAATGTCATACGCTTTTCTTTAGGTCGACCAGCCGTTTTTGCTCTACTTGGAATTTTGATTGCTTTGTACCATTCTAATAGCATTAATTTCATTTAATTTAATTAATTTCTTTGCTTGGATTAAAATTTATGGCCAATAAAATATTTATTAATATTTGCAAACAATAACAGAGAAAAAAAAACGTTTAATTGTTATTTAAATTACCTATTCATAAATTTAATAAAATCTCATTAATAATTTTGCAATTGTAAATGTCTTTGATCGTTACATAATGCCACTTAATTAATTTCTATAAATGGTTAACGATTTAAATACTTGGCTAAAATCAAAGTTTTCCCAGTAATAATTGTAACTTGGTACTGTCGATTACTTTGTTATAAAATTATGATTTATTTCTAATATTTCCTCATCCTTCAATACTATACGTACTACTAATTTAATTATAATTCCATACATTATATTATATTATAATTGTTTTTGAATAATTTTGCAATTATGTAGATATTAAAAATTAGAAATTGAATTTATATTGCTCGTACATTATTATATAATTTTGCATTCATAGCAAACAACAAATTTGACTAGAAATAATAATAATAACATTTCGAATTAGACAAACAAACAACAAACAAATAAAAATATTATTTTTTTGTATAGTTTAAGATCGTGCCTTCAAAATCAGCTCGCTCGTTTTTAGAGAAAGTATTTTTTTCTGACATTTGCAATGTAATAAGATTATTTTAATGGCATGTTTAAGCATGCCTTATGTTTGCACATTGCTTTAATCGAAAAACGCAGCCGTTTTTCTTGCGATTATTAGATGATACTGTAACATTTCGTTTAATTAACGCTTTCGAAACACAATAATAGCATTAAATTTATTACCAAAAATATTGTATAAACAACTCAACAATAAACAGAACATGAATAATGCATCGACAATCATGTAATTTTTAATGTAAATCAAATCAATTCCTATTACAAATTGTGAGTGAGTGAGTGAGTGAAATTGAATAAAATTTATGTAGGTACAGTTTGCTAAAACTGACAAAAAGGAAAAGGAAAGATTTAAATTCGTAGACAACGTAATAATTAAGCGCGATGGAATTTTTATTATTTGTATTTGTATACGTTGTTCGAAATTTCGATTCAAATCGTATTGGTGTAGCGATACGATAGAATTAGCATCGGCGGTCTTTCGCATTGTCAATATAATAAATTTTAATAGAGTTTTATCTAGAGCGCATAAATTTAAAAGGACGTGCCCTTATTCGCTCACAATCAAATAGTGAAATACATTTTGGTCAAGGAAATAAATTTCATTATGACAGATTTTATGCATTTAAAACCAGATTGAATTTATTATGTTTAATTGTATTAACATTTTTGTCGCTAAATGGTAAAATAAACCACTAGGTTAGTTTAATTTATTGCGATATTGTTTGCGTATTATCATTTCATTATCATAACGTAACAAATTATTGAAATTGCAACTTGGTAGTAATATATGTATACATACCGTATTATAAATATGTTAATTCATTGAAGTTGATTTTTTCGCAGAAAATGCATAAAATTGAATTGTTTGTTATTTTGAGTAAAAATGATTTTGCAATAAGTTGATTTAATCAAGAATATCACCTTCAAACTATATTTAAACTTATCAATTCTATCTAATAGACGAGACGTCCTTACTACATTTATTTATTATATTAAATAACAATAACAAGGATAATAATTAATTTAAATTTTATAATAAATGTGTAGTAGTAGCATAACTAACTATATTTATATTATTAATATACATACAGAAATATTTAAATGAGTCTTGATTAGGTGTTGGCTTATTAAATAGAAAATCTAATACGATTTTAATCGAAAAATCAACCATTAGGTAGGTGCAAGTAAGAGTGAAACTACTAAACTAACTATGTATATCAATATTGGTAACTCAAATAATTTAATGTTGTTATTTTACTCTCGTCGAACTTTCAATTTCAAACATTTTTATTAACAATCTAATATAATGGTAATAAATTGTTGTGTATAATATTATATATCATTTTAGCCATTTACTGGCAAATGTACAAGGTGAATGTTGAATTTGATCGATAAAATAACAAGAAAATTAAGGCATGATTGATCAAAATCGTGGCGAGTTTACCAATATCATAATTTCGTTGAAACGTTTGCAATTAATTAAGCGATCGGTGAGAAAAACTCTCACATATTATAAGTAATCATCACGGCGATGTGATAAATTCATTAATAAATATATATAAATATATGAAAATCACTACTTTTACTTTTAATCACCGACTGGAAATGTACAAAAATCCGAATTATATTGCCAAATTTATATAATAAGCCAAAACAAACTTTTACTTTCAATTCAAACATTCAAGAATAAAGATCATAATACGCGGTATTAATTTTTTTTCTTGTATTTACATAAACATCTCTCATTATTAATCAAACTTAGAGGAACTTTCTCATTTCTTTGAAATGGAATCATCAATAACAAATTTGCCATTTTGTAATGCACACAAATTTGACAGCAATGAATTAATGAATGAATCACCTCGCAATTTTTGTTACATTATAATTATTATTTATCGCAATGTTTCACTATCTAAATTATCATGTCAGACAAAAAAAGTACATTAATTTATTACTGTTTCAATTTTTATAATCTTTTGATTTATTTTTACAAGGTTTCAAACCAGAAATACGTTATAAGCTTTTTTTTGCATCATAAATTGTTATCTTTAGCCAAATCTTAAATAAAAATTTATTACATTTTTAATAGTTTATTGCAGTTTAAGTCTCTATTATATAAATGACATCGCAACAAATTATTAGTGTCATTACGAATTGAATAAAATGCAAATATTACACTGTTTAAGTGGATATTTTTTTATGTATATTAATAATTATTAAACATAAATTAATAAAACATGTTGCTAACTTTATATTATTCAAGATTAGATTAGAAAATTGTAAAGACATTCATATATTTCGCAAAGAATGAATGAGTATTGTTTATAAATTTATTGAATTACTTGCGATATTAGATCAATTTAGAATAAATTAACATTTATTACAATTGATGAAAAATTAAATATGATAATTTATTTTGAGCAAATCTTAATTAATTACTTTTAAAATTAATTTAATTTTATTATTTTCTCACAGCTATTTAGAACAAACAAAGCATATTTTATAGTCGATGTATTTTGTATTATAATTTATCTTTTTCCAAATTTACATTTTATGTTTATTGCGTTTTTAATCGTTTATTGCTTTTTAAATACAATAATTATAATATTAGCAAAGATGTTTCTATATATACATATATAATGTTGCTCAGACAATTAAATTATGTACTTCTTAATAAGTTTGATTGAGTCCTGACAAAGTGTCTTATAAAAAAGCCATTCATCATCGGAATCATACATTTTTGGAGAAATGTCACATTGAATAATGATAGTGCGCATTATTGTATAATAGCATTCTGTTATTGTCATTGTCATTTTATTCAAATGCGCAAACAATAAACGAAATCATTATGCATTACCATATATTTATGCTTGTCTATCACCGCGTGCCTACAAGAAAATGCTTTCACTTTTCTCATACGTACACACATATACATACACATACATGCAGCCTACTACCAACACTATGTACACATAAAACAGCTGATGATGTTCGTTCTTTTTTTTTGCAGATCAAGATGGCGAGTCGCGTTTTACTTTTGTTCACAACGTGGATTCTGGGCGCGTGCGCCTATGACGTAAGTTGCTTCAAAAAAACTTTCCTTTCAATTCGTTTATTATTACTTTTTTTTATCAAACAACAACGGCGGCGATTTTTCTCGTCGATCAATTAGCCCGTGTATTGATTGGTCTAAGGTTGTTTATTCTAATAGAAAGGATGTGTTTTATAGGAAGAGATTATTAAATAATAAAAAGCAATGCATTGTTTATAAATCGAGTAAAAGTAAGATTGATTGAAATGCGCTTTGTTATTAAATAAAAATAATATATTATATGATTTATAGCGCTTTTATGAAAGTCGAGTTAATTTGCGAAATGATACACTTAAATGATTATTAGCTTAATGAATTAGTTTTTATTGAGATTCAATAAATAATTATATAAATTATTATTATCAAGTAAATTTAATTACTTTATACTTCCTAAAGCCATATAATATAATTACAAACTAAATAAAATCTTACACTAGCAAGTAGGTATCATATGCAATCATCGTTAAAGTTTTTTTTTTTTCTAAAAATTTTCATCACTGGAATTTTTCCTTTCATTTGGTTTAATTTCAATATCGATGTGTTAAACGATTTCAAAACGCTTAAATGTCAATTGAATGTATAATTTGTTAGAATTTAATTTAACAAATTGCATATTTATGATTACAACCATTGCAAATCTTCGAATTATCATCAATATCTATACTGCATAATTTATTATTAAGCTAAATGCATTTTTACCAGCATAGCATAGTGTTTATTTATAAATTAAAACCAAATTCCATTTCATCATTGCTAAATGCAGGAAGTGATTTTAAGCTGATTGAATTTTTATTTCCTAAAGGTACCAATTTCAATTTATTAAATGTTTGGTTGCAAGGCAGGCGCGCGCAAATGAAAAACAAAGCGCTTTTTTCGTGATTATGTAAAGAAATCCTAATTAAACAACCATCAACATTCTTTGTTTATTGTACCAATGTAATGTATATGGTAGATACAAAAAAAAAGATTTATTATAAGCTATGTGTAACATTTAAAAAATATCTATATATAACACATGTATGTATTATAAATCGCTTTTTTACCAATCCAATTAGAAAGCATTTATTTTTTTTATTGAACAAGAAAAAATAATATTCATTTCTACGCTGATAGATACGTATCCCTTTTACTTTACAAATCAAGCAGTGCTTATAAAAAGCAATTTGAGCAATGCCTGCTTTTACTTTAAAAACACACAACACACTGCGCGCATTGTCTTGCACCAATTTACAATCGACATACCATACATGTCCTACCTACAATCTTATCTAAACAAAGTCGCGCATTTCGCAAAATTAATTAGCATAGATAGAAAATTGTTTATTTTCGATGATGAGCAATGGAAGCCTTAAAACAGCATCACCTTGAATCACATATTAATTTATTTCTAATTCATTAAAATGTATTATTAAGTTGACAATTTGTTTTTTTCATCTTCTTCGTTTAATATAAAATAAATTTAGCGGCGTTCCTTTTGTTTCTGCTAGATCGCGGCAATTAATCATGTAAATTTCGTCCCAGCGTTTGTTGTCGTTTGATAAAAGGCTAGCTTTTTTCTACAATTTTAATAATTTAATTTGAATAATCTAAACCGGTATAACGCAACATATGTATTATTTGTATATAAACACACACACAACACACACGACTATATATTTTATATCATTATATTGCTGAATAAAATTAATAAAAAAAACGTTTAAAACTTTTCAATTTATTGATTTTCTATCACTTGATATTTGATTTGCATGAGATTTGCAATTTAAATTCGAATATAAAAAATCCTATTTGTGGGTAGAAAAATATTTTGTATTTTTAAATCGTCACTAGCATCAAAATTTGTTTTAACAAATTATCGTTACGCGCAAATGAAATAGGCGGCATTTAATGCAAGTGTGAATTAATAATGTAAGAAATTCATTAGCAAAATTCTCGCAACTTTCAGTTTACTATTAGTTTATCTAGATTCAATTTCTACACAAAAAAAGATTGACAACCAGGCAATTATCATGTACACAATTCTAATTAAAATTTAATTTCTCCCGATAAGAATATGAATAAAACATGGTAGGCTAATTGACCAATTTTAATTTCCAGCTCGTTTATATTGGAATAATTGCATTTGAAAACAACAACACCTGAATGAAAAACCGATTATATAATCAATTAATTTGTGCACAAGTGCGCGCTTTCATCTACGAGTAGCTCTAGCTAGCTAGCTAGCTTTGGAACAAAATCGTGGTTGTTTATAATATACTTTAGGTATGGAGAGTAGTTTCGTGTGTATGTGTGTGTGTATATAGTATGTATCGCTGGCATAGCGCGAATGAAAGGTTTTTTATCTGCAATTTGCATAATTACTATCGGTTTGTAATAATATAATCAACAATAATATACACATGCATATCAATTTAACAGTCGCAAGAAAAACCGTAAAAAGCATATTTACAGTTATTGTTTAATAGTTTTTTATTTTACGTTTTCATATAAATAACTGAATATGACTTCATTTATATAAATATCGAATGCAAGTGACAGCGACAATCATTCTATTATTCTATTATATAATGAATATTCTTCTTTATATAAAATTATTATAAACACACTATTATTAGTGTGCATTTTGTCGATGCGATCGATTATGAATTGAAAGTTTTTTTTATATATTTTTGTATATGCGCCGAAGGTTTTTTTGTTTCTATAAATAAAAGTTTCCGTCTTGACCTTTATCTTAATTGATTCAAACAATTGACAGAAAAAATCGCCGTCTTCGTTTTTGTTTTAATATGACAGATTATTTATCTATATTAACGAATTAATTGCCACTTAACATTATACGTTCATATTGTGCGTGTGTTAAACTACAAGTCGTTTTCGAGCTTTAATGATGCTTGAATATTAATTAATCTTATAAAGTTATTAAAGTGGAGTTGTTATTGAGCGTCGTCTACATAAAAAAAATGATTATATTAAAGATTTTCATTAGTGGATAGATAATAGGAAATATTTTTATATTCAATTACCTACTACTTAATACATTGTACATACAAGAGGAAATTAAATTAATATGCATTAAAAATAATAATAGAAAATCGTTTTTATAAATTGAATTAATTATATAAGCTTTAACCGGCAATTAATATTTCAAAAAGTAGGACTTTTTAATTGCGGCTCAAAGCAGATAAAATTAAACGATAAACAAGTAAAAAAACTAACGTGTAAAAGTAACACTATTTATATGGCAAAAATGGCAACATAATTAATAATAGATATTAATTATAGCTGACTAAAGTACTAATTTTTAATATTTTTTACGATCGGTGCCCACTCAAAAAATGCACATTTCAACATGGAAATTTCAGATAATTATTAAATTTGCATACGATTTTAGTGAGTATGTTAATTTATCTATTTCTTTATTAATTACCTATTAGCTAATTGCGTGTATTTATCTGTTTTTGAGGCATACGCAGACATTTTAAGATTTTCTCCTTTCTTTGAAAAATGATTTATATTGTTAGCGGTACATAAATATAAATTAATAAAAATTGTGAAAGCACTTACATAAATTTTGCAGGCTTTGTGCAAAATGTAATAATTTTCATATCAATTTCGATCGAAATTGATGAAGTTTTTTTTCTAAATTTTTAGCTTTCTAACTATAAAATTTCCCGTTTTCATTTTCTAATCAAGAGACTTTGATCAAATTGTTCGGCGGCGATTAATACATTGCGCATCGCACGTTGCACAACACGCTTAATTAGTTGCTGATTTAGCGTTAACATGTCGATGGAAAAAAAGCGATTAATTAAGCTGGGAACAGTCGTAAAGTAGCAGCAGTAACATTTGACACACGCAAGCAAGAGGCATCACGAACATTCGACTAACAAAAAACCACATCTCAACTCATCGCGCGAGATTACCAATTTCTAAATAGCGAATGCACGATTTTTTGAGCAATTTAATTCAAAATGCGAGCCATTGCGTCACATATCGCTTGAAATCCAGCACATGCCGTATTGCATAAAACGCAAGCGAGACAAGTTGCTGCTGCTGCGGTGCTGGGAAATGTGCAACAGCGCGCAAAAACAGCAGCAGCAGCAGCAGCGGCGAGCTTTTCGCAAAAATTTCCTCAACGAGTGACGGCGGAATGCGTGCCACGATTATTTTGCCACGCTTCCTATACGCGCGCACCGCACGGTAAAAATTTCCTGGTTTGCATTAATTCGTCGAACAAGCGAAAAATGCAAATTAATTAAGCGGAGTGCAAAAGCAGGTAGTTATGCGCCGGTTCTCCTCCATGTGCATATAGACACAAAAAGAAACGAAAGTGAAACTTCATTAATATTGTTTTTTAGCATTGATTTGTGTGTGTGTGTGTGTGTGTGTGGTTTTTTTCTTTTTCATACGGCGGACTTCCACGCCGGAAGAATGAGGAAACAATCGAGTGATGATGAATGCACGTATAGCAAGCAGCATATCGCAAAAAGCGCGTGTGCGCACCGCGCTTAATAATAAATTGATTTTTTTATTCGATTTAATGCTGCTCATCAAGCATCAGCGACTTTTCCTGTATTCACAAACAACAAAACACACAATCCATTCATTAAACGTTACCATCAATAATAATAAAAAAGAAAGGTTGAAAGGTCGAAGGTTTCCAATAATTGTTCGTTTCACTACACACAACAGGAACTAGATAATTAATCAGATTTGATTACAAGGTGCATCTCGGATAGTTTAAGAACCTACCTTGACGTTCGTTGTTTTTTTTTTCTCTTGTACCAACGTATTGCTTTCATTTTCCATACGTTAGCCACACCTATTTCAAACGCTTTGGAACAGGTAGTTTTCGGATGATAACTTAATGTAACAACATGAAAAAAAAAACATACACACACACACAATTTTATTTCCTTATTATTAAATCTAGGCCGAATTCTAGCGCGTTGCCATTATCATAATATCAATTTACATAAAGCGGAAAGTAAACGAAACGAGTTTTTTTTCTTCATTTTGGTGTGCACACGTTTTTTCACCGCAGCTAATTAATCTTTTTAATTAAGCGCTGGCTACTGTTAAGTCATCTCGCACCAACGTTGTTTTTTTTTCTCTCTTGACGTTATGCAACAAGAAAGTTTCGGGCTTGAAAACGTTCCGCGGTTGTTTTGATTATGATTGCTGATGAATTTCTAATTGTCTCCATGCCGAAATTATCCTCCTCGGCATGGATGCGATGGGAAAGTGTAAGTACTTTAAAGTCGCATGATACGTTTTAAATTATCTCATTCATTCACAATCGATTTTTCTACACATGTTTTGCATCGATGCAAAAAATCATAAATTATTTATCGATTGTAACCTTCATCATTCTTACTGATTAACTTTTAGATATGAAATAAATATTATAAACAATTTAAATATTATAAAGTGCATGGAAATATTTATTGTTAACAATAACTTATAAATTAATTTTTCAATAATTCATTTTTATTTGTTAACAAACAATGTCGTTGTTTATTGATTATTAAAATAGCTTCATATTGTGTGTAGTAAAAAATAAGATAAATTGTTACAATTTTGCGATTGTCGTGGATATTTTTTATCGTAAAAATCTCTACGATGTAAATTAGAATAAGGTCTCGGCAAGAATTACACTAAAATTCTGTTGCAATCGATTTGGATGTCAATAACGTAATTAATAAAATAGATTTAAATATTTCTTATCCACGCACACACATACACACATACACACACATATTATTATCATAATTACATTTTATTATTTTATCGAATGAATATACATGTGATGAAACATGGATTAATTAATATATTAAGTACGTTGTTATTAAAATTTTATTGCCAATTTATTAGTATTTAAATTAGATGTTCTCATTAAGTGAATTATTATTAGCTGTGTGATATATTATAATAAACTATTTTATGATCATTTTGCAATATTCATAAAGCTAAAATTTGAATTGAAAATAATTATTCATTGTAATTAATTTGCAATTAGAATGTAGGCTTTTTTATTAAACGACGACACGTTTTTAATAAAAAAAACTCCCATTTTATAGAAAAAGAAATTTCAAACATCACGTTTTTATAAATACTTTCATTTTTTTCCTAATGAAATGTAACTTAACAACGCCAGCAATAAAAAAATGTATAAAAAACAGTTTCCATTATATAACAATGCGAACGACGCATTTTTAACCTAATCTACTTTAATATTACCTTAACCTAACGCAACATTAAACAATATAATCAGTCTAATTAAGTAATGATGATAATTAATAATTTATATAATGCAACACTTCCAATCAATCAATGCAATTTGCGCGATAATTAATGATTTAACAAATCACTTCCTCATCGTCCACTTGGTCGGTCGGTCGGTGCGCGTTGTTTTGAATCGCAAAACATTATACAATATCTGTTTAACACATCATCTAATAGACGCCGGCTAATTTCACCAGCAATTAGAATCGAACAGTAATTATAACGTTTTGATTAATTTACTGCTAATTGTACACCCACAACTCCTTTTCGAAGCGCGCACATTTCACTTTCATCGACGATAATTGCCGCTTGCTACCGATTTTTAAATGCAAGATGTTTTCCAAAACAGTAAATTTTTGATCTAATTCGTAATAATGAAAAGTAAATTCTTTGGCGAGCGTTGATCTACTTTCGATTTTCTCCATAAAAAATGCAAACAACAACAAACAACACAACGGCACGAATCTGGAAACTAGTTTAGAACGACGTCCGCGGTTTTTAGCCGCTATTGACATGTCAACGAGCGCATTGGCAACGACACTTTTTCTACAAAATCGCATTTATAAAGCGTTTTCATGCACCGCCAATTAATTTATCGATTAAATGCCGAAGCACGCATGCAATTAGAAGAAAACCTATTAAATCCTTTGCTGTATATTATGGTCGTATTGTATGTGCGAAGAGAAAGATGGAGAAAAATTGTTATGCAAAGTGTATGTGTGTGTGTGTGTGTGTGTATGTGTATATATGTGTATGTATTGATTGCACAAGCAGCTTATTTACTAAATAGTGTGTGAAAATTTTATTTACGTTGTGGAAGGCCAAGAAACCGATTATTATTTTTTTTTAATTGCGAATTAGATTTTTGCCAATTGCAACTGTTGTTAAATGTTTGGCCAAACAGAAGACAAAGGTGTAAAAGGGTTGTCAAGGTTGCTGTAATGTTGCAATAAATTTGTGTTTACAATCTTATTATTACGTACATACAATGTGAAACACGTGTGATATGATAGATTTTTAAATGTGCATGGCAAACATGTATCATAGCTGAGATTGTCTATTTTATTGATTTACTATTGTATAAAAAAAGAAAATTATTCTTCATATTTAATTCAAAAATATGTTTTTCTTTAGATACAGATTAGTTAGTATTTCAAAAAATACCATGCAGGGACGATAAATATCTTTTATTTAAATTTTTAAAAAACTAATTTGTATTTACAAGATGGAAAATATCTGTTTTGCAAACACAACTAATAGGAACAAAATATGTAGTATCAAAACTTGTCCTAACAAAATAAAACTAAGACATGCTTTTTATTACTCTACTAACTTTACTGGGATTACTGAATTGCAGAAAATGTTTTGTATATAGAATAAATGACTTTGCAATAGGTTTTAATTTTAAAATCCACTGCTTTGTGCCATAAAAACTTTCCATTTTTGCACTCGTTACCTAAATAAGTCTTTGTAGTACTGTAAAATCTTTATAATGATTGAACCAAACTAAAATTCTTTTCCGGTGAACGAGAATCAGATTTTGAAACGTTTATTAAAAATATTTTCTTGTTCTCTCTGTATAGCCGCCCAAGCCTAAATCAGATTAAAGAAATGAAAAAATTATCATTTTAAATGAGAGAAAATGAAATTCGAAAAAAATGCGAACGTGATGAAAATAATCGCCGATCGCTATTGAATGAAAATGTGCACAAATTGAATGAGTGTTTCATATTTTAATATTAAATTGTTGAACGAGTGCCTGCAACTTCTTGATGAAATATCATATTAGCCAAGTTTCTAGTTTTACCATGGCAAAAAACATATTTTATATAATCAAATTAGTATTGAATTACGCCAATATTTTATAATTAGATTATATTAAATGGATAGTTTTTATTGCAATTTTGTAATTATGTTGCAATCGCAGTACGCGCTGAATGTGATGGTTCTGGATTATAGTAGGTAGCTACTTTGCAAAATATTAATAAAAATAGTTTAATTTTATAATCTTTACAGTTACAGTATACACTCGTATAATGAATGCGATAATACGTACTTTTCTTATAACTTCTTACATAATATGAATTACCTTGAAATTTATTTCACTGATACAATTTTGTTGTTATTTTTGCTATAAATTTTAATTAACTGTAAACGAATCATTCAAATCGATTTACATATTACTTAGACTAAATTAAAACATTTCTTTATTTAAAATATTTATTATATAAATAACTATTCTAAAAATAATTGAGGTTTTTCCTGCAATTATTGCAGCACCTTTCAAAAAAAAACTCTAAATACTCGTAATTACAATTTTATAAATATCAAACAATAAAATGAAGTGTACTAAATTTATTTGCATGTTAATAGATGATTAGTTCTTAATAAATACCAGCAGTATTGTGTTTTTTTCTCTAAATGTTGATGGCTATCTAGCAATTTTAAAAGCATTAGAGTGAGAAGGAAAAAATTAGACGGCAGCAATTTTATTAATGAGTAGAAGATGAGTTTCAAGCAATTAGATGTATAATGCACTTTAAAATGCAATAATGAATATTACAAGAACAGCTACTACCGCAGCAAAAAAAAACAAACGACAAACAATAACTTAGTTTTTACTCAATTTCTAATACACGCTTATCGTAAAATTAGAAAACTTTTACATAATTAACATTACATCAACATCATTTTATTTGGCAAATAAATTTTGTGATAAAAATCGGCGCGTAAAAAATAAATTAATTTACAAAAGAAAAAAATCGTGTCGCCGATTATAAATTAGAGAAAATCACACGAAAAAAAAATTGGATTTTTATGCAAATGTTCGTAATTAAAAAAAAGCGCACCTTGAACCTAAGATAAAAACGCTGTAATCAAACAAATTCAATTGTTTTTCGTGTTGTGCAACCAGCTAATTATTACTATTACATTGCAAGAAATCATAATAAAAAGTTCTTTTATTAATCTTAAATGTGTTATATGTATGCAACAAAAGACTATAAAACATTCAACATGGAAAATAATTTATTACAAAAGCGCCTATGTGAAATAATACAACGAGACAAAACAAAAAAATAATAATAATTTAATCTAGATCTAATTATATAATAGCTAACAATAAACAGGCATTGTATATTCAATGTCAATCGATAATTAATTAAAGCGCGCGTTATTTTTATTTCTATGGCTATGAGCTGTTTTGCGCTGTTTTGCGCTGTTTTGCGCTGTGTGTTGCGCTGCGTGTTGCGCTGTGTTGCGCCGTTCGATAAAATTTCTTTCTGGTTTTGCACTAATTGTGCAAAATGTGAACGGTGCTGTTCATTTATTTTCGCTAAATATCTAATAAATAAATTCGCCCTTGATATATCAACAATAATTGCTGCTCTACATTAATTACAAAATCAGATAAGAGTCGACCAGCAAGCAAACGCTTTACGTTACATTTCACATTCTTTCTATTTTCGGTTGCAACGCCTATAACATTTCACGATCGCAACAAGCAAACGAAGACCGCTGCTGCGTTTTCGATAACTTGTTTATTGTTCAATTTTGGGCATAAATAATAATGTCATTTATCAATATTAGTGACGCTTTTCATAAGCGTTATTTATCGTTTCGCTTTTTTCACGTACTTAATCTGCACATTTATCTGTCAAATTTAATTAAACCTCGATATTTTTTCTCCAAATCGTTCATTGTTTGTGCAATGTTGCTCAATCTTGTGAGATGGTTTGAGAAATTGATCAATTTCTCACAGAAAATATCAGTTTTATTATATTTCGCGCGCATTGAGAAATGTTTAATGATGGATTTTGCAATCAATTTAAATTAATTATCAATTAATTGAAAAATGACTTTTTAATTGATTTGCACATTTATTTCTAACTAATACGCTTAATTATTTTGATTTAAATTAAAACCGTGCCTATACCAGTTGATGAAAATTTATTTGAGAGTACAAAAATAAACATTTACATTTTTCATGACATTTAAATATAACTTTATTGTCATAGCAATTTAATTAAATATCACAACTTTTAACCTATTGTAGGAAAAAACTTATAATAATAGAAAAATATGTAAATGTATGTTTTATAATATAATATAAATGTTAACAATATCATTGTCGATCTAAGCTAAACAATTAATTGTTTATGTTGTTATCTTTACATGCAATTTATTAGCATGCAATTATAGGATACAAATTAATAATATATAAGATTGCCTCCAGTTTAAACCTACAATATCTAGATTATCAAACATATATCTTTAAGCTAATTTTCATTTTATATAATACAAATAATTTCTATTATTATTATCAAGAAATATTTGAAGCAAGTTGTTATATAAATTATTTTTTAAGTTTTTTTAACCTCGAGTGAACATTTCGTTGTTATGCCTATTATATGCAGTAGGCGTTTTCCTTTCAATATCATTGTATTATTCTTCATTCAAAAATATGTCACTTTTAGTTACTGCAGAGCGTGTAAACTTTTTACACTTACATCACGTTATATTCATTTTTAAAGCTCATTTCAGTGCGTAATATAGTTTACAACTTATTATTCTTCTTGGAAGAAGAAGCTTTGTAAAAAATATGATTTTTCAATTATTATTTTGCACTAACATCTTTAAAATTTCACCTTGTAAAGCAAATACTAAACATGTGCTCATATTATTTATATCTACTATAAATCGTTGTAAAAATATTATTTTACAATTACTTGTTATACATTAAAATTCGATTAACAATGTTACTAATATTGACTATTATAAAATTGTAAGTAGTCTCTGCGATAAGTTTTATAGATAATCTTATGGGTAAATCACAATTTTAAACACTGAATAAATTACTATTTTTATTGTAACCTTTAACAACAATGTGGCGTTTTAATTTTTTAAGAATAGCTATTTATGTAATAAGTATGATACCTAGAGGATTTTATATAAAAGACTGTTTAATAATTTCCATAAAGACATGAGTATATGTACTAGAATTAACTTTTATAGAAAAAATTGAGCATACATTTAAAACATCACAAAATCTATCTAGTTTTAAAAATTAGCAAGTTACCATTAACATTCTTGTGAATATAATGGCATTGCTTTTGTACCTAATTATTTAACACTGACGACAATCGATATGTTTATATTGTGTACGCCACTGATTAAAAATATATGTGTAGGTATATTTTTTAACTTTCATTTTCGCTTAGATTTTCTGTGCGTTATACGTGTTGGATTTCGATGAATTTGTGCTTGTTTTATTATATAAACCGCAATTAGGTCAAAACACTAACAATTGCAATTGCAGTTTTTAAGGTAACTATTGTAATTAGCACTAATAATAGAGTGTTACGTTCAGAGAGCGAAATTATAATGCTTGTAACATGTAATGATAAACAAATCAAACTCATTCTAATAATCTCATATTCATTCATTTACTTACAATTAAATTTCAATTAAAAGTGTTGTAATTCGATGCGTCTGTGAGCTTTCTATCGCACGACGAAACTTATCTAGAAACAATAAAACTCCAAACGCCGGACAATTAAACGTTCATTTTATTAACCATGTCGAAAAATTCCTACTAGTTTTTTATCGCTCGTAAAAACGAGCATGAATGTAGTAAATCAAATAAAAATATTAATCAATAATTTTGACAAAAACAAAATTAACCAACAATTTGAAAACCTTGTGCTAATTGATAATCATCGTTCATTAAGGAAATGCAATTTAATTGCATTGCACTTTTACCTTGTAAACACGTTTTTTAAACTGTAACTGCTTATTAAGTGTAAGTACAAGATTTTTTCTACGGTAAGAAAACATCTTGTGACAAAAGAACAAAAGCCAATTCATAAATGATAATGTTTGTACAACATTTCACCTTCAATATTTTCGTTTGTGTGAAGGTTAGTAAAATATTTGTACAAGCTATTATACAAGCCCGAAATTTTCTTAAAGCAACAAATTGTAGTAAATTTTTTTTTCAACAAGTGGTAAATACCCTTGGCTTATAATGTGCAATAATTGCTTTGTTTGCGATAATAGTTTATAGTTTATCGAAAAATTTCACATATTTGTATTTGCCTACGCTACAGTACAATATGTGTGTGTGAGAATGTAACAACGTTGTTGCTCATTTATTTTTTCGATTGCAAAACTATCCTTGTTAATTAGAATGATAATAGTAAGGTGGACCTTCGCTAAAATCACACATAAATGAAGAAAATCGCAACAATACTGTAATAATTTTAATGAAATATATTATATTTACAATGCCGGCCGTAAAATTTTCAATGAAATTAATTAATAAATTGCGCAAAGCTCAAATAATTTAGTAATTATTGTCATATATCATAAATTATTTCATTATTTTTGCAAAATTTTACTTATTTTTTTTTATCATAAATGCCTGCTTGCTTCTAACATTTTAATTAAGCAATTTACTGAATAGTAAAAATTTTATATTATATTGTACATTCTTTTAATTTTGAATTCTAACAAAATTACTGCAATTATTCAACGTATTTATTTATATTTAGTTATTATTTTGCTTTTTAATGAAAGTAAACAACACGAGGCAAAACACAATTTGAATTGAAATGATTTAATTAATAAATAAATAACAGGAGCTCGGTTTTTCCTTCACAAGATGATTCAACTAAACAGTGTGTTTTGAAAATGTAATTATTGTAGATTATATAGATATTAAAACTTATTTGATTATCATATTGTTTCACTTAACACACGATTTGCAAAACTGGCTTTAGCAATTTTTCTGTTTGCATTGCTGAAACATTCTGATATTTAACATCGATATATTGTATACATACAGAGTATACGTATGCACAAATATTGCAAAATTAGTGACAAGCTTAATTAGTTTCAAGTCATGCGTCCAATAATTAAATTACAGCATTTGCTAATTGAATTATTTGATAGTATGTGAGCGACAATAAAAATAAGTAAAATACTTGCTAAAACCATTTATGTTTATGAACAATTTCTTAATACTTGCCTATTGATTTATGGCTAAAATAATAAATTAAGCGCATAGTTTTCAGTTTAAAATATATTATTGCTCAAGTATTTGAACTATGCTCGTATTTCTTAACCAGTCGTTGTGCGTTGCGGTTGAATTTTATGTACGGGATTCAAAATGCAATCCTTACCACAAGAAAAGTTCAATTTTGTACAAACAAAATTTTGAAATAAATTACACCTCGGTGCGATATGAAAGCGAACATAATTCGATAATAATTCATATTATCTTAGCGCAAAAACAATTTGACCAAGTGTAAAATCAATGCAAACGGTTCACTGTCGTATAATTTTCCATCACGGCGCGAGTGAAATCCTTACCTTACAAACGTTACCACAGCCGAATTAAATCAGAGCGTAAAAAACCGTATTTAAATATTAATAAAAATCCTGCAAGTACGTAAATTAATTGCTAAATAGGAAGCACGCACATCAAACAGATTAAATTTCTTTTTTTGTTGTTCATTATATTTTCATACACATTTTTTTAATTATAAAACACAACAATTGCGTGTTGTAAAAGCACAACAGCGGTCTTGTTTGTTAATTTCCCCCTTTTATAATATTTGCCGGCAAAATCGTCTTACATCAGATTGAATAATACTAGAAAAACAAAACACACACACAAACACACAGACGTCAGCAACAAAATAGATTTTTTGGGAAATCGGCATAAAGTGTGCGATGTGATGATGAGACTGCATCTTGATAAAATGCCACTTTCACTTCAAGAAAGAGATACCGGCGAGTAGTTTTTTTATACATTTAATGAAAGGTGATTTTAAAGTAAAATTGTTAGGTAATAAACGACAATTTTTATTAGAACAACGTTTTTCGTATCGGCTTGCTGCATCTCAGCGCGCGAGTGTAGGCCCCAAATCAATTTTATTAAATGATAAATCGCTGATGAATCAATAATCGCCGCAGAATATGCATCGTCACATTTAATTTGTATTTTCACTTTTTAGTGTTCATTTATCACGCGCCTATCAACGATGGTTAAGTTATTAATGGCGGCGATTATAGTAATTCTTAAAGGAAATGTATGTTTCCGTTTCTAGAGCCAAATCTATGAATAATGCGAGAAACCGTACATATGCGTTCTCTGTAAAAGTCGCAATTTTCGCATTATGCATGCCTATAATTTTTGCGCGAAATTATGCAAAGCTGCAAAGCCATCATTTCTTTCAATCGAAGCACAATTGAATTGCAGCTAATTAAAAGAATAAGTGAAACTTGTAAATATGTACCTACTGTGACCAGCAAGCTTTTTAAAAACCACCAACTAATTGTTTTGTAGTACGTTTTAATTTAATTAATTTAACAAAGATTAAGTTAAGTAGCTGAAATTGAACGTTACAAAATGTTAAATGGCGTTTTAATGAAACATAAATTGCAATATTTGCTAATTAAATTATCTGATACCTATTGTACAATAATAACAATAAACATAACATTAATTATACCTACTTTACTTATACTGACTTAAGTAAAAAATATATAACATCAAATTAATTTAATTAAAAATACTTTTTTATCTGATTTCGTAGATGTGTAGTACCTACAATGCATTACCTATTCTTAATTTTGAAATGCTTAGCTCGCATTCTGATAATAAAAATTCTTGAAGCGTAATTATGACTCTAAAAGCTTTTTTACAGCTCAAACGTGCACGAATCAACCAAAACGAAAATTTATTTCAATTATCGTGAAATAAATTATAACATCAATGCAATGAAAGGTTGCTCGCGCTTAACGCGACTGGTTGGTTGGTTGGTTGGGTAACGCATGACTTTCATTAAAATTAGATTTAAGCCTGAAAAATGAAGCTGATGCGAGTGCATGTATAGCCTCATAGCCTCTTTGCCAGGACGCAAATACGCACTTAACCTAATTGTTATTACAAAACTGGCATTGGACGTTGACAATTGCCGCTGTGAAACGTGCCACAAATTTCTTGCATAACAACAAACTAAGCGTAGCCTAATACCGATTGCACTCGCTCTTTTTCTACATTGTATTTCATTTTTTATTTTTAAATTTATTTCTTTATAATAATAATGCTAATAGAAAATAGATGAATATCTATCAGTTTCCTATTACACTACATGTCAAGGTTATTACGAACCCGACTACATTCAAAATTGTCACTATTAATATTTTATTATATTAATTGCTCGAACATGATTATTTACTGTTAGTTGTTGGAAACAAAATGTTATTGTTGTGCGATTACAACATTTTGATTGTTAAATAGGTGTGTTGATGTTGGGCTGCAATTGTTGGATAAGAAATTTTTCACAGCTAATTGATATGAATTCTTATTATTTATGACAACTATAAAATTTTGCTACGGCTATGATGAAATTTTGCACCAATTCCATCTGTTTATAGATTAAATAGCCCTGAAAATGTGATTACATTCGTAATTATCATTATTAGCATACTGTTTTTACAACAATAAATTTCTTGCTGCTGCAGCAAATTATTTAGCAACACTTAATCGCTCTTTCGATAAAATACAATAATTGGTTTATTAATATTCACTTAGAAACAACATATACAATAGAACATCTTGTTCAAGTGTTGTTTAAGAGTAGAAAAATGCCGACTTGATCAAATTGAAATAAACGTTTTAATGCTAGATAATAACATTTCATTTTTATTACCCAAACTTAAGAAAAAGTGAACTAAATATGATATAAACGATCGTTAAAGCGCCAGTAAAATATTATTGCATTATTTTACAACTACTGTGATTCGTAAAAACGCCGTAAAATACAAATTTCCGCTATAATTATTCATTACGATATAAAAACTAATCGTGTGTTTGCTAATTGCCAACCACTCGATGCTAAATTTTGAAAAGTTGTTGTAAGCCTTGATTTTGTATAAATCCAGTTTGTGTTTAAAAACAAATCCAACAATAATATTTGCAATCAAATAAATTACGCAATTGTTTATGATAATTTAATATCCTGCTAACGCTTTTAATTGTTCCAAAAATGATTAATTATTTAATCAATTTTGGTGTGTGTGTGTTTTTTTTTCTTTTTCTCACTTCCAAGAAGATTGAAAATATTCATTTTTTAATAGGTTAATAGAGTGATCTACAAATTACATGCCGTATATTTTATGGCATTTAATGTAGGTTATAATTATACTTTATATAATAATTAAATTCAATTAATTTAATTAAAATTTTAAACGTTTTTTTAGAGATTTATGAATTGAAGAGTAATCGCTGACAGATTGAAGACAAGGTTGTTTCCACAAAACATCTAATTTATTAGATTAGCGTTGAGAAATTAATACGTTATTTTATATTTTATACATATATCTATAGATATATGAAATGTATGTACTGTTATTTACTTTCTATGTCAACATTGTTGAATTGCATATCATTTGCTTTTTGTTCAACGACAATTTCAAGTTTATTATGTCAAGTTTTTGCAAATAATATTTACTTAACGATGTTTAATTTCTCCATCTACGTGAAAAATGCATACGGCGCATATCAATATTGATTGATTGCAGTTGTACGAGTAAAAGCGAGGCAAAAAATGAGTTTAATTAATAGAAATTTGTTTGAATTTTAAAAGACGTATCATCTATTATATTAACCATTGTGAAAAATTCATATTTCAGAAATTAAATGATTCGAATACTGTATTGTTTTACAATTAGCATTAATATAAAGGTAATATAAAGAGTTTTGTTCCTACAGTATCTGTAAGAGAAGTTAGAATGTTTACATTATTTTATTTTATTTTTATTAACAACAAATAAGAATAATAACTATCCATATTATTTGGTATATTTATTCTACGGTTAAATTGTGAATTTCCATTAAAACTTTAAGACAATGCTTCTCGAGATACAACTCCCTCCTATTGATAATCGTGAGGCAGAAGTTTTTTTAATAAGATTTAACATCGGACCTTGGTGAAGGTGGACTAGGATTTGATGCTGGACATTTGCAACATTTAGAGCTTTGAGTAGCCTTACCCTCACGTTTACTATAATCACCCATCTTAGCTGAATATGCTAATCCAACCAGCTGCCATAAAAATACAGACACAATTATTCGATTACAAACAAGTAAATGAATTGTTAAATTAAATCTAGTATGTATTTATATATATCTCAGAGCCACTTTTTTAAACAAATCAATATATGCGATACAATTTATAAAATAATTGGATTTATTCTGCTCAAAAAAGCAAGTTTTTAATATTCTGAATATTTTTCCTAAATATATCCTTCTGCTTCAAATTTATTATCATTTAAAGCTTCAGATTAGGATTTGGTCTGCATTTATTGTAGAATTATCCAACTATTTTTATATTGAAATCAATTTGATTTGTTTGATAGATTTTAACGATAAATCTACTATAATGTTATTCATAATTGTTAAATTAAACGTAATACTTGCCATCAAGAAGAAAAGAATTACTACAAATCTCATTGTTGCTTTTTTCTAACGGTGCACTAAATTTTCTAGTCGAACTTGTCATATTTATACCCCCCAAAAAACAGTAAATCTGCTATTTATTTATTTTATATGTTTTATTTTATGCATTTTTGTGTAAGAAAATATAAAAATTAACGATATGATAAAATTTTAAATAGATATTATTAATTATTTTTGCCATAAACTCTTATGTTGCGCAGTTAATGTCAATTCCCAATAATTTTGAAATAATATTATAGGTATAAGCATAGAATTTTATCAACTTTTACTATACATATTTTTTACATCTATGATTTATTGCATTTAGAAAAGTATATTTGAAATCTTTAGATGAAACGTGAAACCTTCCGATAAACGCGACAATGATTAAAGCGAATTTCATTTGCTGAGAGGCAATTACGGGGCAAATCATTTTTATGCATTTTATTTTATGTATTAGAATATAGTGAGAACATAAAAAAATTGCATAAAGAAATAAAGATATTTTTTTTAGTATTTTTGAACAATCAACACAGGCTTTAAAATTTAAATAAATAAAATTATAATTGGCATAGATAGACGCTGAACAATTTTTGATGCAATTATTAATATAACACTTAATAATGCTGATAATGGCACTTGGCAGTCGAAATATATAACATAAAAATGCTTGCATCTACATATTAGAACAGCTTAATAAATCAAATTTAAATTTTAATTGATATTGAAACTTTATCTCAAATTAGTATTCATTTAATTTGTTAAATACATACCTACCTGTATATGCATTTTTTAGCTAAAACAAATTATCCACAATTTTCTATGGCCTATTTTACACCACGAAATCGACATCATTACTGAAGTATTATTATTAAAAAACATTTATTTAAATGTTTTCGTAGAAAATTTCCACTTTTCTAAAATTATATAATAATTAATAGATATATATCTTTAACTCCACATTTTATGCAAATTAAAAATTTATTAAAAACAACAATAAAAGTACAAGTTGCTGTAAGAAAAAAAAAAGAACAATAAACAAGCAACCACACGCATATGTTTAAATAAATTGCAGTCACATATAATAATTTAATAAACAAATTATATATTTAATTAATGATCTTGTAAAATTGACTGTTTTCATAATTATGTACAATTACCCGCAGAGATACAGTGAATATGGCTTATTATGATATTATATAGATACTAACTATTCAGGGTTTATTAATCCTTGATTTAATTTTAATAAATTATTATCTACTACTATTTTGTAAATTGTTACGCAAATTTGCGACAATTTATTTGTTTTGCTTTTCTGCATAATTTGATCTAGATTAAGTCAAGCCCAAAATAATTCACAATTACAATATTTATTAAATTATACAATCTGCTTGTGCACACAATGGTATCTGCTGCTCTAAATTGGCCGCCTTCGTGCAATTCAACAAAATAAAAAATCAACATTACACAATTTAGAAATTTTGCACGATTGATAGCAATCTCTAAATCGTTAACCATTTAAAGATGATCAATCCTTTTTTTAACGATTATATAACGAGCGCGGCAAGTAGCAATGACATTTACACAACAATCAAATATTTAACGTTCGAAAAAAGCGCATTTGAAACGAATTAGAACATATTAACTCGTTGGGCAACAGAATATGCATCACCTGACCGAAAATAAAGAAAAAAAAATAACGCTATTATGTAAGAAATTATTGAACTTGAACCGAATAATTGCTGAGGTAGGTTTCATTTCTTTTACCACTATCGTCGTCGAAATCCGAGAAAGAATAATATTGTTGAACGTGCGCGCGCATTTTACGCATGTGTTAATTAAACAACGACGTGGAATTGAAATAAATAATAAACGATTTGGCAATTTGACATTGGACCAAATATTAGCATTTAAGTCACGCGCCTATTATGTGCGTTTACTTGAATGTGGTCGAAAAAAGCAGGATCATTACCTACCGTAAGCTTTTGATATCAAATTTAAAATGTGTCATATTCGCGTGCATGATTTATTATCTATATAGCTAGCTAACTAGCTACTTGCGAAGCGTTGTTTCGAATTTTGTTAGCGGTTATTTACTACGATAGTCGAATTAAATTCATGTCAAGTCAATGTGAATAATTATCAACAAATTTAATTAGATTTAAAGACAATAATTTTAGGTATCTAGGCCACTGATTTCAGCTTACTCTTCAGGGACTTTACTTTTAGATTATCAACAATGATACAATCAAACACGTGCATATTTACCAAATATTAAATTTATCTATCTGATCGCTTAATTTTTAACACAAACATATACAATACTCGTATATATTGTGTTACAAACTTAAATTTGTTAAATGAGGATAAGTATTTGATAATAAATAATAAATTTTCACTATAATTTTATGTTCATGTAAATACCTTAATTGTTTTATAACAACATAACTAATCGTAGTTATCACTTATAAATAATTACATATGGGAGTTATTTATTGTGGAAAACGTAATTTAAATATGGAAATTTATCAAAACTTTCTTGAACGTGATTACGTTTACAGATTAAAACAATTTTCTAGCATGATATAAATATTGATAGGAACTGCTTTAGGCGACCGGCAACAGCTTGAAGTGTGTTAGAATGCAAGTCGCACATTTTTTTTGCACCATCATTAATCGAAACATTTTCATTTTGCAGGTCCACAAGCACATGACTGTAGATGAATTAAGAAGTACATTTCATGTAGATAATCACGACTTAGGTAAGTCAACCAATGTGAGATATAAGGAAAGAGGAAGGAAAGCGTATTAAGAAAGTTGTACGTAACACGCTTGGATAATAATTAGCCGAGAATTGATATACACATATGTGGGCGGTTGTATTTGCCATATTTTTTTTTATTTCCACGGCATGCCGCTCTATCTAGAGCCGTTTAGATTATTATTTATCTATTTTAATTGTATAAATGATAAAATTCTAATTCCAAGTTATTTAAAATAGACAAATAACTCAAAAATGCAGACTTTTTAAATTGATGATTGTTTATATGTTATTTATTTTGTATTTTGGACCACATTTTAACAAAAACAACAATATTTTTAAATTTTTACTCAATTCCTTATATTTATTGGCGTTAATATGATTCTGGGCACGTCAATACTTATTTGAGAGTTACTCCCACTAGTATTAATATAGAGTAGGTTCAGTTTTTGTTGTTTCCAATGCATTAATTTCCCAGTGGACTTATTGGCAAAGTCCACAAGACCAACTCAATCAAAACACATATAATTTCGTTTTGATAGTTTTCAAGCATTAACAAAGTATGCTTATATGAAAGAGAATTATTCTATTACAATCAAATTAATAGATTTACTTGGCATCTTTAGAGATACTGTCAAATATTATTTAAAAATTACGTGAACCTTTCCATGAAAATGACAATGGATGATATAAATTTAATGTTGTTTCTTTATGTTACTAGTGTACAAAATATTCTAATTGAATATTGGTTTATTTATATTCTATATTATTTTTTATGTACTATGCTAAATAAGTTAAGATATATATTTAGATAAATATTCTTCATTTTTTAGTTGTAAACAGCTCCAAACTTTGATTTTTCATAGAATCAATATAAATCCATGCTTTTTTATACCCACTTATGTATAATAATACAAGGAAACAATTTTTATTTATGTATCTTCATGTATATTCAGTGCCAATTCATATTTATTAATGTTGTACATATTCAGAATACACTTTTGTTTCAATTAATTAAATTTTTCAGGATCAATTTTATAAAAACTAGCATATAAAGTTAAGATAACTTTAATATTATATTTAATCATAATGAAAAGTAGGTATGAAGTAGTATTTCAAAGTTTTTCCATCGCAATTGAATAGTTTAAAATTATATTTTGTGTTTTCTTCCAGTTGTACTTATAATTGTATTTTAAGCAATTCGCCCAAAATATAATATAATGTAGATCACTATATAATACATGAAAGTGTATTAACCGTATGCAAGTAAATGATAGTTAAAATCTTATCGAATTTTATTTAAAATTTAAGTTATTATTCTAAATATTCTAAAAACCAATATATTTTTTAATATGTTTGTGAAATAAGGACATAAAAATAGATAGAAATTCTTAAATGTGAAACAGAACTAATATGTTTGTACTTTATAATAAATTATTAGCCCTTTCACCCTAAAAATAAACATTTCAATCTGTCTAATTATAATCAAGTTAAGAAACGCTTATATGAACAACACTTGGTGTCCACCAAGTGCTAAACAACGCCTTGAAATTTTCAAACGCATGTATTTTTAGTTATTTGTGGAAAAATAACTTTCTTAATTGTTAGCTTTCCTCAAGCAAACTGTTGCTAATTATACATCTTTTTTTCCAGTTCCTGAATACGAAGTAGTTCACATTAAAGAGCACAATGTTCGAAGACGGAGTATTGGACGGACTAGTGATTACAATTCATTATTAGATAATAATTTTAGTAAATTAAATAGTATTAGTAATAGTGGTAAGGTATGGGGTGGAAAGGGCGATGCAGCGCCCGCAAAGCAGCCGCAACAGCCGCAGCAACAGTTCGCGAACGTAAGACTGGAGGCGTTTGGCCGTCCGTTCAATCTCAGCCTGGTGCGCAACGAGGGCCTCTTCAAGAAAAGCGGCCTGAAAATCTGGACGGTAGAACCGAACGCGACGTCCCAGCACGGCGTCGAGTACGTCGAAATGCCCGAGGTGAGTCTCTGTCGCAATTCGTTCTTCAAGAAATTAACATTCCCAAAAAGGTAGCGCCGACCGACAATTAATCGTTTTCTGTTAGTAAATAGACGGCAATTTGCAAACAGCTACGTTCGTTGTTCGCGTTGAATAAATTATTAGATGTATACTGTAATTTCAAATTCGTTGCGCATTTTCTAACGCCATCGTTCAAAAATTATGTTTGAACGCTTATACAATGGCAATTTTATATAATTTGCTATTAAAAATATATGTTTTGTTTGTCGTATTGATTATCTATATGAATTCTAATCGATTAATTTCACTTTTATGCAGCGATAAAAATATTAATGTTTGTTGCAAAAACCAGCACAATGCAACATTTTGAATAAATTTCAGTCAAAAAATAATGTAGTATTTTGCAAATAAGACTAAGTACTAATATGAATAAATGTTTTGCTGAAAATAGCAACATATGGCATACAATTTGCAAATATTTTGAAATAGTGATCATATCAGATTTATCGACTGTCACTAAAATGTTTAATTCAATAACATATAATTTTTCAAACTTAATTTACTCTGGGTGAGTTTGTATAATTAATATTTTTTTAGGTTATTGCAGTTTTATCTCTAATATTAATCAATTGTTCAATTTTGCAATAATCATATTAATTTTATTCAATATCTATAATTATTTATCAACTAGAAAAAAATTATTTATTGTGTGTTTGATCGAAAACGAAAAATTTGTTTTGAAAGTTGTGCCAGCGCGCATATTATTATTACCTTCATAAAATAATTAATTTTTCCTCGCGGAGATCTCATCACACATTGTGCGAAAGTGAAAATTACGCAATTAACACGAGTTTTCATCGCAGAGGAGAAGAAAAAAACAATTGATTAGATTTCTTAATTATTCACATAAAATCGATATATTTGTGCAATTTTAACGTTATGTTAATGATGCCCGTAGGGTACACGTTCGTAAATTGTAATCAATTAGCACTAAACTGCATTCGATTTTTTTGCCTTTCCACACATGTGTAATCCATCCATCAATACCATCGCTGGTCATGGATAAATAAATAAACGATAATAATAAAAACATTCACATTTCGTTATGTAAGCGAATGAGGTGAAATAAATGTGGTACAAGAACTAACACGACCATCGAAACGTTTCATCAATAAATTGTATCTGCTACGCACATAGACACACACACACACACACACGCTCGCCGAAATATTATAAAAACGCTCATAGGTAATTTGATTTATTGCCACCTGTATATTTTACCTAAAATCGGGCAAAAGTTTAAGGCGATTCGAAATAAGTTCAAGGTGGCGGTGCGGAATTGGGTCGACTTTTGTTTTAAATCATAGCAGAATAATAGTAAAAAAAATCTTTTTTCGGTGTCTAGAAATATCTTATTTATCTATCTTTACCAACCAATTAGCGGGTAACGAAATAATTGGCAGCTATTCATGCAAATTTAATACAAATAACAAAGGCCATTAAAAAAAGGCAATCTATTATTTTCGTTTCGTTGAAAATTAAACATTTGTTTTGTTTATGAAATCGTGTAATATATTTATATAGAAAAAACGACAACAACAAATTGTTTGTACGACATATTTACATGCCGTTTATCTTTTTAACACATTGCCAGATAATAAATTAACGAAAAAAATATAAAATCCTCCAAAAAGTATCATTTGCATATACATTGTCAATTCAACAAATATTAAAATTTACATTTTTATAAATTTGCAATTTAATTGATTATTTAATAACCATTACATTATAATTCATTTGTTTATTCGCAAAGCTTTTTTTTTCGTTTCTATCGTTATTACGCGCGCACTGGAAAGACTAGACGAGTTTTTATCTTATATAATTGTTTGATTGCTAAGAATTTCGCTTTCTTCAACTGTAATTGCTAATGTAATATCACCTCCCACAAGAATATAACACGATAAAAAATTACTTTACTTTCATTAATACATCAAAAGTTTTTCATTTTAATATTGAATTTAAAAGTTGTTTATTTTCCATATTGTAATTAGCTTTTTATAAGCATTTTTATTAAGTTTTTAACGACTAAGAAATATGTTTAATGAGTTATTGACAACAATGTATGCTTTATTAATTTTTTTTAGGATATACCACACCGCCACCCCTAAAATCTAAAGTTAATTCAGCATTTTAGTTATTATTTTATATAAAATTGCATGTTGCAAATTCATTGTTCCCCGGTGTTATAATTATTTATATTCTTATTTCATTCTTGCACAATTACACAGTTAATAATATACCTATTAATTCACAAAAGAATGAAGAAGGTAACATCCTTTGTTACTGTATACTAAATTTGACACTGCAATTAAATGTACAAAAATATAAAAACTAACCTATTAAGTAAAGATGATTATAGCTAATGCAATATCACATCCCACAACAACACAACACGATAAAAAATTACTTTATTTTCATTAATACATCAAAACTTTTTCATTTTTATATCAAATTTGAAATTTATTTGTTTTCCATGTTGTAATTAACTTTTTTATATGCATTTTTATTAAGTTTTTTTAACATATTGTGCAATACCATTAGGAAATATGTTAAATTAGATATTGACAATTATGTATATTTGATTATTTCTGCTTTAGGACATACTACACCCCCAAAACTATAGTTAATTCAGCATTTTAGTCAGTATATTACATAAAATTGCATGTTGCAAATTCATTGCTTCCCATTGTTACAATTATCTATATTCTTATTTCATTCTTAAACAGTTACACAGTTAATAATATCTAATAATACTCAAAAAATGAAGAAGCTAATATCCTTCGTTCTTGTATACTAAAAATTTGACACATTATAAAAACTAGCATATTAAATAAAGATGTTTTTAATATTATTTATAATGCTATTACAATATTACCTCCCACAACAACATAACACGAAAAAAATTGCTTTACTTTCATTAATACATCAAAAATTTTACATTTTAATACAAAATTTAAAATTTATTTGTTTTCCATATCGTAATTAACTTTTTTATAAGCCCATTGTGTATATTCTTCATATTATACATAATCAATACGACTAGGAAATATGTTTAATTAGATGTTGACAACAATGTATACTAAAACAAAGTACTTATAGCTTAAAAATTCCTTTCACGTGCTGTAATTTTACTTCAACATGGAAATCATGTAATAAAATTAATAATAAACAAGATGCAATCGCTTCAAATGTACTATAAACTTAACAAACAGAAAAAAACTAGTAAAACATCTTCAAACGATTGTCGAGTTGTATGTAAATTGATTGAACACGTAACTCGTCGCTGGGAAATTGTGTCGTCGAGACTCAGCGGAGAGAAAAAAAACCGTCATGTATAATGTTTTCTGCCAGCTGTTTGTTTGTTGTGTGTTGGCTGGGCCGGATTGAGGATTGTTTGGATTTTCATTATTGCAACACACACACCAGCGCTTAGTTAAAATTCAGCAACATTTTCAAATAATGAAATACTTAAATCGTTTTATTACAATGTGCATTGTCGTTGAGTGGGAGTCGTTGTTAACAAAACCAAAATCTCAATTAAATGAAATTTATAATTTGAAATTCCAGACCAGTGTATTTTCGTGTAGGTATTAAAAATAAATATCAATTGTTTGTCAATTTTATGGTTTCAACCTAATTACGAATTTCAGCATCAATTGTAAATACGATACGTTGCAATTGTCGATGGTTGCGCAACGCAAATTTCTTGCATTTATCATTATAAGAAAGATTGTTTAGTCGGCCCGAAAACGAAAATCGTAATTATGCAAATGATTTATTACGTGATTAAATTATTAGGTATATTAAAAAAAACATTTTTGTTGTTAAAAAGCATTTTTTTTTATTGTTCGATTCGGCGAATATGAAAAACTTTCTTCGCATTGTCAAAAAGAGATTATGTGTAATGAAAGCATGGATTGTGCAATAGTAACTTAATTTTTTTTGTATGGGATGTGAAACGCGAAAGCATCGATCAACAAAAAAAAGATTATTATGCAATGCAAATTAATAATGCGTTAATTATTCATCCATTCAAAAAGCGCGCGGTTTATTAGCGAAATTATTATATAATAACAATAATAATAATCAGTTTTTGTGTAAAGTGTGCATGAGCGATGAAGAGAGAAACATTTTAATTTTTATTATTAGATAAGCGCGAGCAGCACAGGTTGGAAAAAGAAAGTTTTTTTTTGTTGTTGCTGTAAATTTAATCATTCCATTTGTTAATTTTTGTTAAAAAACACATAAATTACAACAAAAGTGTTATTTCAGAAACATTTTATGATATAATAACACAAAAATAACATTAATATTTATAACTGAATAATATTATCAAGATTGCCGTTCATTTCCTTAATTTTTATTATTGATTACTATAATTTAATTTTATTATTTATATTATATTTATTCAACATTAATTTAATTTATAAAATAAGGCGATATTTTTATATTGTTTTACATTGAAATCCTCACCAATATAATTTAAATATTTTAATTCTCGAGATAAATCTATTATTGTTTATAAATGCGAATTTTAAATCAAATTTATTTACAAGCCGCCTTCGTAAATTTAAATAACACTTAAAGAATACAAAAAAGCTGATTAATTATAAACCATTTTAATAATAAAAATGTTAAAGAAAATTAAACAGCAAGATTCGATCAACAAAATTAGCTGGCAAAAGGCTGCGGTTTGTTTCTCTCAGCTTGACAAAACAAATAAATAATAATGTAAAAATGGTAATTATATAAAATTTTATATATTGTTTTACGGTTGCCGCTCGCTTCCTTAATTTTATTATTGATTACTGTAATTTATATTTTATTATATTTATACAACATTAATTTGATTTATTAACAAAAGTGATAGTTTTATATTGTTGCAATCGTTGAAATCCTTTAAATTTAAATATTTTAATTTGGTGAATCAATCTATTGTTGTTAGCATTTTAAATCAAATTTATTTACACAACAAGTTAATTCAGTAATAAAACTTTTTTAGCAAAGATTTTAAATATCACTAGAAATTCCATAACTTCCTAAACACCACGAAGAGTTAATGTTAAAACATTTAAAATTAATCTTAATACGCTTTTTGAATGATTTTGGCCCACCCTGCAAATCTTTGCGAACCTTCAAATTTCGAGAATGCTTTCAGCCGAAATTAATTTTAAATACATACTTAAATTAGATTAGATTATTAAATGTCATGCAAAAAAAAACTCGCGCGCGCGCGCCAGATTACAACCATGCAATAATAAAAACAAACATGGATAAATAATGACTATTCACCGTGCTCGTTTACATTCCTATTAAGAAATCAATTAATTTCGCAGAGACCTTAACTAGAGATTGATCACAAATGATTCGAATCAATTATCATTTCCATAAAAAAACACGCACAGAGGTGAAAATAAATTGCTTTGCAATCAACTATTGAGTTAAATACCAATGTCATTTTGCATTTCCGACCGCCAAAAAACATTCCAGCTATGCTTTAATCGGCTACCGCTACGGAAATTAGATCGGTGTTAATTCAATCTTGCTGGCTTTTGTGTTGGCAAGCAAAGTACAGATTAAATTTGACATTTGAACGTTTCACGATCATTACCAAAATGAAGTTGTTTTTAATGCCAGACGCGCGCCGCTTTATCAGATCGCACGATAGCGATCATAAAAAAGTGAAAATGAATTATGTGATTGTATTACACATTGCAAAAAAAAGAAGGTGCAATTGCAATTTCAAAACAATATAATGTCATTTATTCAACAATATGTGTGCTTGTAAAGGTAAGGTAAGCGCATTTTAATAAAAAATAATTAAACGGAAAAAATTAAAATAAGAAAAAAATGGAGTTATTTAGGAGTGTCGCATTGAGTATTTACACATACATTATTATTTGTTCATGTTTCGTGTAAGAAAAACCCATTGTTGTTTATGCAAATTCTATTAAAAGTTGTGCTTGCATAAAAAATGCTACACAGTCCCAATTCACATTAATTAGCTCTTGTGCGCGGTGTGGGGAATTATGCAAGCCGTTCATTTTTTGTTTTCGCCGAGCGCGCGCGCGCGCTCGCGGTAATGAAGGCATGAAACGGCGGCGAGACAATACAATCGGCCCGAATGGAAAAAAATTGCGACTGTGATGCGAATTAACACACGAGCAGAAATAATTGAATTTCGTATGCGATTGGTAAATTAACAGTTAAATGTCAATTCGCGATCAAAACAAGCAACTTTCAATTGCGTTAGATGATAAATCAGATTTTATTGTAGTTTTGAAATAACGTGTTGTAGGTACGAAAAAAAAATTACTGTGCACTACAAATGCGAAACATTTTCTTCGCATGGCATTTTAATCATGTTTTGTTCGAAATATTAAATCAATAATATCTGGCATGAATATTTGTTGCACTATTACAAATAAGAACGTGCTTTTTTCTTTCTATAAGACTTTTCAAATTATTAAGTAAAAGGGTGTTGAGATAAAATTCTCAAACAGGCACGAATATATTTCATGTTTGCTTGCAAATCTAGTACAACTGCTGGCATTTTTGCGAAAATATTTGTATTATATTAATTTGTAGCGCAACAATGGTAATTTTAGTCTATTAGTTGGTTTCAATGTTTTAAATAAAGGATGGCACACATCAAAAAGTGACTGCAAATTTTTCTAAAATAAACAGAACAGATTTTTTCTGAAATGTAGAAACACTGTGCACTTATTTGGATAAAAATGAAAACAAGTTTACAAAATTCCTCATAGTTATTTCCGAAATCCGAAGAAATAGGCATGTGAGACAACTTTTAATGCAATGTTTGCCTGTGGACTTTAATTTTTAAGAAACAAGACTCTAATTTCGGTCTATTAGTTAGTTTCGATGTTTTAAAGAAAGGATGACAAGCGTACCAAAAATGGCAGAAATAGCTCCCACTTATCAAAAAGTTACTGCAAAATTTCCTAAAGTTATTACAAAATAATAGATAGAAGATTCTCTAAAATGTGGAAACAGTGTGCACTTATTTGCATAAAAAATAAGACTGGTCTACAAAATTCCCCATAGTTGTGTCGGAAGTCCGAAGAAATAGGCATGTGAAACAAAAAAAATTTCAAACATGCACTAATATATTTCATGTCTATCTACAAATCTATTATAACTGCTGGCATTTTCACGAAGATATATCTATTCTATTAATTTGTACTCACACAATGCTAATTTCGGTCTATTAGTTAGTTTTGATGTTTTTAAAAAAGGATGATACGCGTACCAAAGGTGGCAGAAAATAAAAAAAAAACAGAAGATTCTCTGAAATGTGGAAACACTGTGCACTTATTTGGATAAACACGAAGACTAGTTTACAAACTTCCACATAGTTATTTCCGAACTCCGAAGAAATAGGCATGTGAGATAACTTTTAATGTAATGTTTGCCTTTGGACTTTAATTTCTAAGAAACCATTTGAGTTTACTCAAATTTTTGAAATTATGTTCATATATCCATGCTTCAAAGTTACTTCTTTTACTACTATGCTCATTTTATTAGTGAAATTAGTTGCTGTCGATAATTTCTTGCGAATATGACAAAAATTCCCTATTTTAAACATCAAATTAATTTCTGAATTAAAAAACTATTTTGACATATAAAATACAGACTGAATTATTATATATTATTAATAATAATTATCAATAGTATAGATAGCATATTAAATATAATTAAAATTTAATTATCATGCCATGATGACAATTATTCAAACGCAAACCTTTTTTTTTAGAGTGAGACATCTTTGTCATGTTTAACTAGTTATTTTTATACATAATAATTACACTTAAATATATAAAAGATAAAAAAATATACTATAACTACTAAGAAGAAGTATTTTGAAAAGTTTTAAAGCATTGTGTATAATACACAAAATTGCTTTTTAATGTAAAATCTAGTTTTTGAAAAAACTTGTTTTGTGAAAAATTAGAATATTAGCAAGAAAATATTACCAAATTTTATATTTATTTTATGTTAATCCTAATCATGTTTCTAGCTTGGTTGCAAATTTTAATCTCCCGATTTGTGTTAAGTCACCTTGAGTACAAAAATATTCGTATTGTTGAAATATTATATTTAAATCAATATAAGAAAATTCGTTTCGTTTATAAGTAACGTAGAAAAATTTATGTTAAATAATTCCTGTTGACTATTTGAGTTGTAGGAAAAGCAATTCGAAGTCAGTAGTTAATATCGACTGTGCTCAAATTAGAATATTTTCATTATTCATTGCGTCGACGATATTCTGTGCAATAAAATATCTGAATTACTAATGATTTTTCCACATTAAATTTATTATAATTGCTATTGTACTAGTTAATTGTTGTTTGTTATGCTGGCTTATAAAGTACAGCGTTCGAAAACAATAAATCAAGCAGTGATTTGAAGACGCCCCAGCCTCCTCATCCTCATCCTCATAATCGGTTCGTAATTTATCGGCAACGATAATTACAATTATCGAATGTTTGTTTGTTTTTTATATTGTTTGTTTAGTCGCAGCATAAATGTATTCCACATTGCATGCAAACGTTATTTATCTAGGAAATTAATAAATGCATGAAAAGAGCAATTTGTCGATAAAAATGCGACATGTATTGTGATTGATTGTTTGATACGATAGATAAATAATATGAGATCATATCACTTTTTATTTATTTATCGCCTATAATTTATATTGTTTTTATTACATAAATAATGTAATTATAATTTATTGACGTTATTAATAAATAAGAAAGCCACATTTATTTCGCAACACGAGGGGAAAATACATATTAGATATATGAAATCATTAAGAGAACGCGGCGGCGGCTTCTGCCAAAAACAAATCACAAAAACAAAATTCCTTTGTTTTCATTTATTATTTGTCTATAAAATCATTAATCATCGACGTATTTTTTAATCAATAATATTTAATTACATGTAAATGATTGGAAATCTAAAATTATTGATGATAAATTCACTAATTTTATTGTATTTTATTATTAAAAATAAAATCTGTCTTCACTCAATAAATTACCTCCATCATTAAAAAATTTTAATATTAATTATTCATTTGCGCGTGGGTGTGTGGTGTGTCTGTATTATTGCACTTTTTTCAAACTTGACTTTTTATTTAAGCGGGACAATGCTTTCAACATCCAACTCGGAAGTAGAAAAAAATACCAATATCAATAAAAAAATTATAATAATTTTATTGGTTGTAAATCATTACGCAGCTAAAATTATTGATGATCAATGCAAATAAAATATGCATTAATGTGAAATTTTGAATTAAAATCTAGCTATATTCCTCAATTTACATGAATTCACTATCAGTCAATTGAATACTCAAATGTTGAACAAGCTCTTCGATTTCAATAAACGCAAATTATTGTAATATACTATATAGATATAATCGAAGTTTAATTTTACCTAAAAGCCTTTAAACATTCGATTTGAATTTATATCGTACAAACTCGATTTGAAGATGAAGATTGATGAGATCGCAATAAGTGAAACAGCAGCACAAATGTAACCTATAAATTAATTCAAAAGTTATTATGAAGATCAAAATGAATGAATCACTTTTATTTCCGTTTTTCTTGGAAAATTTCTTACATGTTTTGCATTTAAAGTAATTTGCTAATTTTTGCCCATCTATAAAATTCTCTATTCGTTTTTAATTCATCACGATGCTTTTAGTTCCTTTTTTTAGAATTGCATATTTTATATTCGCGAGTTTATGAATGAAATGTTTTTAAAGCTACCTAAATGTTATGCTACGATTTAATAATCATGCAACTTCTGGCTGGTTGTTTTCGCTTTTTAGAATTTAGACGAAACCCACGATATATCAGTTTACACCGTTTTCTAAAACCTAAGCGTATTTTATAGGATCGATTAAATCTAGCTTAATTTGCAAGATAAAACGATTAACATTTACTTATGAATGCATATCTATATTTCCAGAGCCAAGAAGATGTCGGTGATATTTACCAAGACGAGGAGAATCAGGCGGCAATTTTGTTACGCAACGATGCAACGTACGGGCATTTACTATTGGTAAGTAACGGCGCTTTTTTTTAAATAATAATAAAACATACCTAATAAAATTCGAATCGAACGTGAAATGAACGTTAATTTGGATCGATTTAAGGTCGATTTTATTTAACAATGCGGCAGAATTCTAATTCTATCGGTATAAAAATCACCTTGGCCCATTTTTCCAGCTTGGTTAATAAAGTGTAATATCTATTTACAATTTTTCTGTAGAAAAAAAATGTTATCAATGCACCACGAATTGTTGTGCAAAAATTGATTAGCAATTTATATATAATTTAGGTCGGAATTTGTATTGGAACGTGACTGAAATTAAAAACTCTATCGTATACCACCGCATTCGCTCGATTATTAATAATAACTATTATAATGGAGTGCGCAAACAAGCGTTTTTAATTTTCTTCTCAAATATTTATATTTACGTTTGCATATCTAGATATTTTCTTCAAATCTACACCTATTCAATATTCTAATACGATTCAGTTTGAAATTGCACACGCGAGTGTGTTCAGCGCGATTGAGCAACGTCTATATGAAAAGGACAGTACAAGTTCTCTCTCGTGTTAAAGAACGACCTTGCATGCTAATTCTAAAAAGGTGTGACCAGCCGCAACTTTTTAGTAGTTCAATTTTTTGTGCGCCTGGCTCGCGCTTATTCAAATAGTCGATCGCTTTTTTTTATGTATATTATTATTAATACATCAGCGATTTTTATGTGCTGTTACCGGTACGATTCGGATTCCGTTTTCAAAATCAGGTTTATAAATTATGAGGCAAAAATCACTTTCGTTTTCTACGCACGCGTAACGAGCAAAAAAATTATAATTTATTATTTATTTCCTATAAGACAATCGATAATTATACTTATATGAATTTATTAATATTAATTTTAAATTAATTAAATTTGATAACTGAATGGTTTGCAGCAATAAGGCAGTACGTCCAATTTTTTAAAACAAACAAACATTAAAAAAACTCGAAATTTTAATGTATAAAAAAATATTATTGTTAATTAATTAAAACAAAAAATTGACAAAATGAATTATTGGATCTGGTTTTGGGAAGAAACAAAAACATCACAAAAAATGCTTTGTACTAAATGTTATAGATTAATAGATATACAAAACACTATCGCCTAACGAAGGTTAGTCTTTAACAAGTCTAGTAAAATAGTGTTACCTCATACACTCTTGCCCAGAATTTTATTCAATATACCAAATATTCTAATCTAATAGCTATTTCGAGAATAATTTTTCATTATCTCTATTCTCAACAAGAGTATAGTTTACTTCGAAATTCTAGAATTGTACCAGAAAAAAATTAACAATCTGACAGTACATTAAACGCTTGCAGAATTTTCATCAATCAAATCAATAAATGAGAAACTAACATCCAGATATGTTGTATTTTGTATGGAAAATAAATGTTTTTGGCTGTGCGACAATTTTTTGTGATTTTTAAGTCGGATTTTATTTAAATATTAACAGAAACTTTAAAGAACTTTAGTATTTTTTAATGTCTGTCAGTTTCTTAGCGATTTTAAAAGAAATAACATTTTCTATATAGTGTTTTTAGACAATAAAATTACTCGCACACTCTTGCCTACAATTTTATTCAATATACCAAATATTATAGTCTAATGGCTATTTCCAGAATAATCTCTCTATGTTTATTCTCAAAAAGTGTACAGTTCACCTCGAAATTCTAGAATTGTACCACAAAAAAATTGAAAATCTAGCTGTGGAAAGAGCAATATAACGACATTACATTAAACACTTGCAAAATATTCATCAATCAAATCAATAAATAAGAAATTAATGTTAAATTTTTGATGGTACGACAATTTTTTTGTGATTTCAAGTATCATTTTTTAAAAAACATTAACACAATTGAGTATTTATTTAACTTCTGTCAATTTCTTATTGATTTTAAAGGAAATAAAATGTTCTCTATAGTTTTTTTAGATAATTACAACACAATATTTTCATTTATCAAATTGAACATAAAATTCAATAACTCTTAATCGGGCTTATGTCAATTTTTTAACAGGACGAGAACTAATCTTTGCAAAAGCGCAAGGAGTAACTTGGAATAAGTTAAAATTATTTAATTTTAATTTAATTTTCTTCTGTACGAAATTTCTTTTTTATATATAAATATTTAAGTAGCATTAAATTTAAATTAAAATGTTTGTTGGAAAATAAACCCAAAATAAATGTACCAATGTACTTACTTACATTTTGTATTTTTAATATAATATATATAAAATATTGTTTGTTTATATGACGCAACATGCAAAACTTCTATTAGCACGCTGCAAATGATTAAAGCAAATGTATATACTTTAATTTTCGCATGTTTACATTTGTTTATTTGCAAAGCAAATTTATTCCAATTCGTGTCATAATTGCTATTAACTGCACTTGAAATGCCGAACGTACGAAGAATTTTTTGAGTGCTAATTAAATATCTATTAGCGGAAATATCTCACAATTACAGCTAATCTTATTATATTAATGGTACTTTAATTCCGCAATTAATTAATGGAAGTAAATTAAGCAGATTTCGCATTTGCATCCTCTCGAAATCGTGCGCAGAATTTCTTATATACTTTTCAACACGAACCAGTTTCCAATCGTAATGTAATTGAAGATGGGCTAGTTTGTGGCAAATTATATTATTTAATTTTTTGGATTATTGTATCAGAGTATTAGGTTGTACAAAATTAAACTATGGCTGCAATATGGTTTCAAAATTGGATCACGGATGACGACGATTGAGATATTTTACTACACACACATTTTTCGATATTACAGTATTTTATCTACCTGTGAACACCTTGCATGTAGGTTGTCAAATTTTTATTAATAGACTTGTTTTTTTCTCAAGTCTTCAATTACAAAATGTTTTTATTTTAAAGAAGATTAACTAATAGCCAAAGTGTTAAATTTGTTTAATAAATTGATAAACTTTTGACATTTTTACATTAATTTCGTGTATAAGAAAGGACAACTGAAGTTTGAAACCATTTTTTTTAAACGGCATCTTATAAAATACGATATATCGGTTTATTCCAATCCAAAGTTTATGTTTAAGTAGAATCATAGCCATTAATCAAGGTTGCAATATTAAATGTAAAAGAACTATTTTTTTCTATTTTAAGATATTTAATTATAACGTTGACATTAATTTACACAAAACTATCACTTTGTGGTTTATGATTATTTAGAAACAGGTATTTAAATTAAAGCACTTGATTCAAAAAGGACATATCAGTATTAAAGGGCTTTAAATCGTTACTTATGTATTATCTATTACGTGATAAGACATAGTAAGTAATATATTAAATAACTCATTTATTAAAAATAGATTTTAACGACAAAAAATCTAATATGTAGAATCAGTAGTAATTTTTTTTTGCAGCAAACGTTTCTATTTGAGATAAAATGCAAATGTATTTTTAGATATTTAAAAGCAAGTGTCCCAATTTTAAATTTCAATTTATACAAAATATTTGAAACGCCAGCACGACATATTTTGCATAAATTAATCGACATTTCTCGCGCAAACAACAAATTGCTACATATCCATATCCATATTTTTGAACGAAAGTATGGAAAAGTTTATACGCATTCCAAACAGCATACACATATCAAACAATACCAGCGCGCGCGCCGACTTGATCTTGACTCGAAAAAATGCATTGTAAATAATTACACACCAAACAATTCACGTACTTACAAGAACCTTGATTGGTGATAAGCCGCACATTTTGCTATGTGCGATTATGTAATAGTAAAATATCTGGAAACTGTTATGTGTTTATTGAAATTGAAAGTTTTTTGCTTCCAAGCTGTGGCAGGCAGCAGGCAGCAGCAGCAGGCGCACATTTTTCTACGCTAATAGGAAAGGAAACAAAACACGTGAGCGTGCGCCGCTTTATTCATATTATTATTATTATTATTATTATTATTAATACAATATGCAACGTTGTTGCATATTATTTTTTTATTTCTTCTTAATCCACGCCGTTTCCTTGACGAGTGCCATGCCATGCACATAAGTCATAACTATGTGTGCATTGGTTTACGGTACATTAATTAATTAATAACAATTAGATTAGAAGAGGTGGTGTGCGCGCGACGTGCAAACGAAATTATCTATCCACCGATTTTGTTTAGCGATTTTTCGCATGCAACTTCCTTCGTCGGTGCTGAACGATGTGATTATGCAACAACGAGCGAGCTGTTGAGTTAATGATCTTTTTTAAGCTACGATTTCCTTATACTGCTTGAGTAGTTGCATTTATTATTATTATAAATAAACAATAACTCGGAATTATGTAATGAAAACAAAGTGTAGACTAGAAAATGTTATATACTTTTAATTAAAATTTGTTAATCTGTACAATAATGTATCGTGTGGCTGAATTTAAGGCAGGCAACATGCCTCTGCCAGTTTTCGATAATCATCTTTTCCCAGCCAAGTTCATTATGAAGTTGGTGGGCTTCTACCGGAGTTTGTAAACTTTAATATGCAGCTCGAAAACAAAGCACTGATTTCGGTCTAAATAACGTAATACTGCATATAAATCGGCTCATAGAGCCGGAATTGGGTTAAAAACGCGACGTGACGATGCATTCGTATGTTAAACGCGACAACAACTCGCCATATCGAATTTGTTTTACTTACACTCTGTCAAATAAGTATTGAGAGTTGATCGTTTAGAAAGCCCGGTTTAAGATATTGCTATTTTATTTGTTGCTAAATTGTTAATACATACTATTCTCTATAATCACCTGCAATTTGATGACTATATGCCTATTGGTTTATCTGCAGCGCTTGTTTTAATCGAAGATTTTAAATTATACAATTAGATACAAATATTGCGCAAAGAATTTGTCTAAAATTTGAAATTTTATTTGCCAAATCGCTAAAGATGTTACATAACACTTACAGTGAATCGACTTTATCAAAAACAGGAGGTATCATGCATTCAGAAGTGGTCAAGGTGTAGTATAAACATTGCCTCGCTCTAGCCTGCCATCAATGACTTCAACTGTTGTCAACATCATTCATACAATCTAAATTATTGCCAGAAAGACAGACGACAAATAAAGTTGCAAATTCGGTTAAAAATGGCAAATTTGAACAAAATTCTGCACCACCATAAGGCATCCTCTCATAAGCCACTCATTTTAACCAAATTTCTGGTTAAATACTTAGCCAATATTATAGACCAATCACCGTAATCGCCAGATACGGCACTGACTGATTTTTTCTTTTTTTTAACTGAAATTAATATTATAAGGCAGTCGTTTTCAGCCAATAAAAGGTGAAAAAGAGAATTCGTGGCGCATACTAAATTCGATTTAGACAAATGGGATTAAAAAATGTTTTGATGATGATGGGCTTGCTTTGAAGGTGACATCATACATTTGAATGAATGCTAAATATTTTGTGTTTTATCGGACAATTCTCGATACTTATTTGACAAAGTGTTTTATTTTGTGTGTGTGTGTGTCAGCGCGCGTTAAAGATTATCTTAATGTGCATGTTTAGTCAAAGTCAGCAACGCGACGACGTTCGATAAATTGTGGTCTAATGAAAAATGTGTGTTGCGAATTAAAAGCAAGCATTAATCTCGAAAAATAAATGAATTATCATTCATACGGCGCGCACACAATCTTATCTTAATTGGTGCATTGCGCACTTTCGATCTCGTTCGTTCGTTCGTTCGTTCGTTCGGTTCGCAAAGGCGCGCAAATTTCGTAACATATTAACGGCGTGTAAACGCAAAGCTAATTGTTATAACAACACATGCTTATTTTCGCTTTTGAATAAAAAAAAAATGAAATGAAACTGTCATTAATTTTAGCTGACGTGACAATTAACTTTGTGTACATATGTATGCGAAAAGTTGCGAAACGCGCCCTTGTCAAAACATACAGCGAGTGCTAGTTTTAAAATGACTTACAAACAATGAAGTCGACGCGCATTTGCATTAAATTAATTTAAAAATCATGTTAATTAAGTTGTAAATCTAAAGTAAGCGTGGTGTAATGTAAAAGAGTCAACCAGTTAAAAGTAATGCGTTTGAATAAAATTCTCATATTTGTTAATTGATGGCGGATAAAAGACCACCTATATATAAATGCAGCTTATAAAATGTGCTGTATATTATACGTTATAATCTTTATATTATGATTATGATAATAGGCCTAAAATGTTCAATTACATTTAATAAAAGTACATATTTAACATCTTATTTCTCTTGCATATTCATTTAGTTATGCAGTTGTGAATCACATTTTTTAAATCATTAACTAGGAAAGACTTCTTCACGTATCGAAATCTTTACCCCATTTTGTAATTAGATCTATCTAGCTAGACATTAAAAATTTGAATAAAAAGTAAATTACTAGTTTTTATAGAAAAAAAATAGACTTAGTACATGCCTACCCTTCATATACCCTTTTTATATATACTGTCCATAACTAACATTATTATTTTATTATTCAAACTACTATGATTTAATGATTTAACTTAATTATATGAAATAATAAACTTACCTTTAATGAAGATTTGAATTTAACTGCAGGACTAAATGAACAAATTTTTCTTACAATTATCACAGACACTTTACAAGACTCAACAGGCACAAACGTTATGATTTATCTGACACGCAGAAGAGTCTAGAAAATCATAGAGCTAATGTGCAAGAAAAGGTTGCAAAAAATTGTTTACCTGACCAGTGTTATCAGTAAATGATGCGCGCGGTCAATAAAATCTTAGAGTGGGTGAAAAAATTTGAATAAATTATTTGTTAAACAAATGGATTGCATGTTACATTTTTAACGTTTTTCTTTTGTGATAGAATAACTTTCTATGTAATCTTTGTTAGACTTCCTTAACACCCCCATCGAATGCATCTTTCCCTGGCAAATACATGTAGATTTTTAAAATATATGCTGTACGTTACAATTTTATTTTGATTTGATTGAGCATAATAATCATCTCCAAATTTTCAATTATGTATCATTTTATAAAAGAATTTGAAATTTTATTTTTCCTGCATACTCATGCACTTATGCAGCATTTCTTTGACAGTTGTGAATGACATTTAACGCAATTCATTCCGATCATAAGGCGGCAAAAAATTAATATACACAAGAAATTCCAGGGCCACCTTTGACATTACAGTTATTTATAGAAAGTTGAAATAACTTGTGGCCAAAATAATCTTTTCCAGTTTAAAATAGTTTAATAATAAAGCAATAATAATGTTATGTTTGTTGTAAATTTTTCTAAAACACAGCAAAGTTTTATGGCTAGTTGAAAGTATTTTTACGGAAAAGTTTAGATTTATTGAGCAATTTAACCAACATCAAACTTTGTAATGTTTCAATAAATTTTCGATAAAAAATTGTTATAAAAGAGTAAAAACAGCAACATGAATATTGGCGTAAAAACGCTGGTAGTTTACCTACCTGTAATGTGATCATTAATACATAATAATTGTAGAGAGTAAATTTGTTTTGATTATTCATAATAAAACATGTGTTTGTGCTAGGAATTTCTACTCTAATAATCAAAGCAACAGCAAACGCGTGTACATATTTCCAAAGCGAATAATTAAGAGATATTACATGTGGAAACTGTACTGAACAGGCAACCTCACCTACATTAGTCTACTTGCTGCCTTTAAAAACGCGCTGTTGCTACACATTACCAGAACCATATAATAACACAACACACAAACAACAACAGCCTTCCGTTACGCAATCGAAAACGTTTCCGTGTAACATACATTTGAGAAGAAATTGATAAGTTTTGAAAAAAAAACAGGACTAATGGTGGCAATCGGTATTGGAATAAATCACTCTCCTCAAGTGAAACAACATGTCATACATGTGTGCTGGCTAATGCATATTTATAAACATTGCAATTGTTGTTCTCATAATTAATTAATTAATAACTGATACAGTTATTTATCATTTCTATGCCATTCAAGGAGGAATCCTTTGCGCGTATAAATAGCAGCCAGCTGGGGTTGGCGTGAAGGTTGTGTGCAATAAAACCAACCACAAATCGAAATAATTAATTATATTATAAAATTGCGTTTCCGGGTAGAAAATGCACGCCAGCACACGAAACGATTATAGCCATTGTGTAATATTAATTAAAGTACATAATGCGCATTTTTACGTTCCAAAATGTATCTACTACAATGTACTATATGTACGATGTGAATTTTGTTCGAAAAACTGTTGCGTAATAATTAGCGCTTTGATACACTTGCATAAATGATTTATATCATTGTTGTAATTATATCAAAAACACTAGACAAAAAAATATCTTAACCGAAACAAGTTTTTTCGTATACGGTTTTTTTTCGTAGCTAAATGTTAAATGGTCATGTAATTGTATCATAACTCTTTTACGATCGATAAATTTTAATAAAATTCAATAACTCTATAAAATCAATCGGCTTGCTAATTTATTATTTAATACGAACTAAACTAAAGGATTTTGTACTTTGAAATGTTAATAGCGTTATATATTATCGATTATTCCGCATTTATTGCTAGTGACATATTTTTATAGACTTTATATAATCCGAAAAAGCAATATGGAAATAAAAACTTACTTTTAGCGAAGAGTTCAATTAATTAATTTTTAAATAATACACTTCTACTTGTTAATTAATTAGGTAATCCAATGAAATATACTGCATAATGAGATGCAAGTTATAATCACTTTTAAAAACAGAAGATTATTTATAGGTTAGAATAGGAGCGAAAAATCATGACATCACATGTCTGATTCTAACCAAACTTTTGCCACATTTTATAATCAATAAAATATATACCTTCACCGAACATTTATTTCTCTTATTAAGTATAAAATAAACACTGGAAACAACTAAATCACAATTCTAAAGTTTATTTAGTAAAGCAAACGATAAATGTAACAAATTCTATTAAAAAGTCATATGTGATAGAAAATTGTTTGGAATCAGTACCTACTTCAAATTGACCTCACACTATTCTTCCTTATTTGCTTAAAAAAATGAAAATTATATTATATTTACGAATGCCTGAGTATTATAAAACGCATTTTAAATGTTAAAAATTTCCTCACCAAGGGCGATTGTCGTAGGTGTATTAACACGAGGTGTTTGATTGTAAGTAAGAATACAAACATATTTAACGTTGTTTGCAGCAAACCACAAAAATGTGAAAAACGTAATACCTGTTTAATTAATTAAGCATCGAATAAATGTATTTCTACTAGAAACTTATTGAACTATATGATATGTAGCAGCAAAAAACTTGAATATATAATACATTAGAATTGGGTCGTTCGGGAAATTGTAGAATATTTTTTAGCTAGAACCGCAACAAGTAGTGCTACTACCTCAAAAATAAAATATAACTTGTAGTAGGTATATACTGATTTAATCAATCTTATATAATTCACCACACACACTAATCACTATACATTGTAATAGTATAATATGGCCGTTAAACTAAATCTGAGTCAATGTTGATTGCATTAATGAATTATATAAATTCATACCCTTTTTGTTATAGGCTCATAAACAGCACATAGTTAGTTATAAAATTGGAGCCAACACAAACAATAATAAATAAAATAGCGAGTAAATTTGAATTTCTTATAAGCGTTTATACTAATATAAATGCAAATTATACATTTATCTAATCAAATACTAATAAAACCAATTTGTTTTATTAAATTGTTGATAGACACGTACAAATGCAATCAATTACACACTGTCATAAAATGTTATTAATTGTATATTTTGCGAGCATTGCGTTTTACGATAAGGGCGAAATCGAAAAGTCATGGTAATCGTGTGTGTGCATATAATATGTATACGTATTGAAAGAGCCTTGGTATTTTTCAACGATTTATACATCAATATGTACAATTTTTATGATTTATAACAAAATAGCAATATTATCTAACTGTTTCTTCAATAATATAATCAATGATAACAAGTTTCGTAATGAAACGGAATAATTATAACAATAAACAACATTTTCCAGCTAATTTATGCATTTTATAACTGTCTTTTTTATTAATAATACATATTTTATGCATTACACTTTACTATTACCTTTTAAATGCTTTCGAATCGATCTTTTTTTTTCTCTGATATTAGCATTTAACATAATAAAGTTTACATAATTCGTTATCGGGTTTCATCAAATGCTTTACGATTTTAATCCTTCGTCAGCTAATTATCAACTTTCATGTTTTAAAAAATTTATTAAAATTATTCAAATGATGGCGTTACGTAACGATTGTGTTATTTCATCAATTGCAGGAAGGAAGTATAGGACACGATCTGGTAATAAAACCACTACCAATGCGCTTAAATACTCTAGCTAGAGCGACAACAACGACGACGACAACGACGACCACAACAACAACCACCACCACCACGACGACGCAATCACCAAAAACCACCACCGATTATCCGCCCGACGACGACGATGATGAAATGTTCCTCGATGCGGACGGTGAATTGAGCGCCGAGGTGGCCATCGATACCGGTCTACCAATTAGGCGCAGGCACGACGATGAAATCGAGACGCAATCAACCGCACATCATATCGTCTACAAGCGTAAAGGGCATCAAGAAGATATAGAAAGCGATTACGGTTTGTGTGCAACAACAGCAACGACATGATGTTGAGTTGATGAAAATAATTACCTACTTTTATAGCCTTCATGGAGCCCGATCATTTAGCGAAACGTTACCGTCGCAGCACCTTCCAAAATAATGCAACGCGTTCAACAAGACGACGCAGAGAGGCGCCCTACACGATATATCCGGAGATTTTGGTGATTGTTGATTATGATGGATATCGTTTGCACGGCGGTGATAATCTACAAATAAAACGCTACTTTGTTTCGTTTTGGAACGGCGTCGATTTGCGATATAAACTGCTGAAAGGGCCGAAAATTCGAATTTCAATCGCTGGTATCATCATAAGTAGAGTGAGTATTAAAGATTTATTTATTATTAATCAAACTTTCAATACAAATTCGGCATCTTCGTCAGTCTCAATTCCGACAGACTCAAACAAATGCGATTTGCTCTTGGGATAGTTTTCCATAATCGCATTCACCATTTCCATACAAAGCTTTTTGCGCCGTTTATACTCCTTCACATATCGATCGAAATCCGCATAGATTTGATTCTTTTCTGCTTCATCAACCGGCTCCGAATTGGTCTCGAAGTGCTTCAAACGCTGTTCGAGCTGCGCGACGTCACGGTGCATTTGTTCGCTCGTTGCCCGTGCATCCTCAATGGTCATCCGACTCTGAAGCGCTCTCAATTCGGCACGGCGCTCGGCGAATTTCTCTTCGACGCTGGCTAGATTCGCGCTCGCCTCATTGATTTCCCGATCGATCGCTTTCGATTGCTCCCCCATCTTTGCCAGATTAGCAACAGGTGGTTGCTGGATGCAGTACACCTTTTGCTTGCCGTACGTTTTCTCAATCACCTTATCTTTATCTACCAGCTTATCGAGGGCCTTTTGCACCACGGATTTGGCATGCGTCTTGCTCACATTTTGTTGGATGTCGTTGAAGGTGAATGGACGATAGTGTTCTTGTAAGAATGCCAATATTTCATCGGATGCCATTGATTCACTGGAAACAAATAAATTTTGAGTTTGCTTAATATGCTCGATGATAAATTCTAATTTGAAATTCATACGTTTGTAATCTGTCACATTCGAGGTCGTTTATTACAATATCGTTGAGAAAGTTAAACGACAAACTTTTGCTTAAACGAACTAATAGTTTATGGTATTTTTTATACTAAAACCAATAATTAATAAGTCATATAGCAATTTTATGTTCGCGTATAAATAAATGTCAAATTAGCAACAAAAATCAAATTAAGCCATAAATTAACACATTTCCACATTTTACATGCTGGTTTTTTCAATGTAAAAAAACTTAAAGTGTAACAACACTTGTGGAAAACATTGCAATAAGACTCTCCCATAAATTTATAACATATTTTCGAGTAAATTCCGATTGATTATTAAATTAAATTAAACATAATTGCTTCCAATGAGGTAACTAAAACTTGAACCGGCTGTTTCGTTGATATTTAACAGGCTGCGCTAGCATTTAATTGTCTAATCAGATCGTTGTTGCAATTATAAAACAAAAATCTGCTTTTTAGGGACGTGACGCAACACCATACTTGGAACGAAATCGTGTCGGACGGGATGCAATCGATTCGGCCGCTGCCTTAACCGATATGGGAAAATACTTGTTCAGAGAACGACGATTGCCTGTTTATGACATCGCCGTGGCAATAACAAAGTCAGTATTAACAAATACGTATAGCAATCATTTGCGTTACATTTTGTTTTTAAAGAATTGTAGCAAAAAAGGATGTGTTATTAAATTAAATGTTAATTTAGGTACGATATGTGTCGTCGACGAAAAGGAGGACGATGCACTAAAGGAACAGCGGGTACGAAGGGCTCAATATAAGCCTATAAAAACAAAACAAAAATCACCAAAAATCAAACAAAAAGCGTTGTACATATTTTTGCTAACTAACGATTGGTTATAGAATGAATCAAAAATCCACATACGAATATGAATTTGACTTCAATTACAATAACTAAATTCGTTTGTGATTTTGTTTCATTCTTGTGAGACTTGCTACATTGCTCATTAAACCAAAATTGTATTTGGATTAGGTTTGGTTGGTGGCAATGACATACCACGACATCATCCAGTTTATAACTATTGTTAATATGATTGTATATGTGATTATGTATTTTTGATGATAATCCCGCACTGACCGGGACCTTGTATTGTTTGCAGACTTGACATGTGCAGACGTTCGTATCCCTCAGATGTGTGCAATCGTGGCACGGCAGGTATGCCTTCCAAATGCAACCAAAATTTATTGCACCATCTTTATTTTTAATTTTATTTTTTATTTTTCTTTTATTTTTATTTAATGGCCGATCCTTTCGACCGTCTATCATTTATTTGCTCAAATTAATCAAATTTCTTTTTTATTTATTTTTATCTTTTTAGTATTTTTATTTCAGTGACTTATTAATTGAATGAAACAAAACTTTATAACTACCCTTTATTTATTGTTTTTCACATGCAGTGAGTTTATGTAATGTTTATGTTTTTTTTATTTTATTTATTTCAAAAATACTGATTTATTTATGACCGATATGCATGCAATAACTATTTAAATAATTTTTCTAATCGTACTAATCGCTAATTTTTTAATCATTTATACGCTGCTATTTGCTGCTAATACTTTGATCATTTAAAAACACTAAAGTAAGTGGATTTAAAAATTAATATATTCCATAATTCTTTACTTTATCACTAATTTATTATCATATTTATGAAACAGAAATCAATCCAACCTTGAAAACTTGACCACACACTTAAACTTTCAAAATATAAAAAAAAACGAATGAATTTACGAACATATTATGGATTGATTTCTGTTTGATGATTATACGAGAATTTATTGACTAATTCACTGTTTGTTATAAAATATAGGATTTGCATACGTTGGAGGCGCGTGTGTGGTCAACAAGCGTTTAGAAAAAGTCAATTCGGTTGCCATCATTGAAGACACGGGTGGTTTCAGTGGAATTATCGTTGCTGCTCACGAAGTTGGCCATTTGTAAATTGAATTATTGCTTGTGCATCGTCCACGCGACGTTTGATTTATGTTCAATTATTGCAGATTGGGAGCTGTGCATGATGGAAGTCCGCCACCGTCGTATCTAGGCGGACCCGGAGCGGAAAAGTGCCAATGGACTGATGGTTACATCATGTCCGATCTAAGACACACCGAGCGTGGCTTCAGATGGTCATCATGTAGCGTTGCCAGTTTTCATCACTTCCTAAAGTAAGCCAATTGCACATTTATTTTACAAAAATAGTATATATATATATATATATGCTAAATAAGATATTTATCTTAGAGTGTCGCATTGAAAAAGAGACTCACAAAACTATTTCAGAAAAAGAATTTGAGTAAAATATGAAAATTATGCTGATTTTAGCAATTTTCTTAGATAAATTGTACAATCGGAATGTCCATTTAACTAAATCCATTCTAATTAAATATGGCATAGATTAGTCTTCAATTCTTTCATGTAAAAGGCAAAATGTTTTTCTAAAAGTCGACTGAGTGCTGCTTTATAAACAAAAAAGTGTCAATTTTTCGGTATTCTACACGCCAAACTGTATTTATTAACTTTAGTGGACTTAACATATGTTCACCTAAAGCCTGTTTCCTTCGAAATCCGACTCTGTCTATAACTGTTAAAATATATTGACATTTTTGCATTGGTTTTAATACGCGAATTAAATGTTTTTGCGCAGGAAAAATGTATTTCGCGTACTAGTGAAAAAAGATATTTTCCACAGACTCAAAAAAAAATTTATTTGTATTGGGTGTACAAAAGTTATGTATTCAATCGCATTCGATGTCTTTCATTTTTCAATTCGAAACTGAGAGTCAACCGTTGCAAACAACAGGATCGTTTTATCGATTTAGCTAACCCTAACCTAAGACATATTTCCAGGCTCTTCAATGTATTAAAAAATTTAAAACTATTGTATAAAACAGCATTAGAAAACAGCCATCTCATGCGATTAAAAAATACACAATGTCGCGCACTTAATACAAAATATAGCTTTTTCGAATCATTGCGTTAAAAATCACATGGAGAATATCAATTTTCACAAAGATATTTATTGTTTAATTTTAATGAAGTGTACACAATTACACAGTTACAACATATCATTAGTCTCCAACCTGGCACAAATGTCCCAATGAAATCACTGAAGTGCAACCATTGTTGATTGATACTTTTCTGCAATTTCGTTAAATGTTTCGAAATAGCAGAAAGTGATCTTTTCTAAATACCATGTCGGTTCCTTTTTTTTCAATTTCATGCTTGTTGAAGTCGGAATAATTGTTACAAATAAACAGACGTATTTTCATCGTAGGCATTTGAAATGGCATTCGAAAACTACAAACATGTCATAGAAAAAAACCTGCAGGTGTTTATTCACACTATGGTGTTTAATATATTGTTACGACACACCATGTATTGGTATGTGTTTAAATAGCCACTGGTTATTTTTAGCAAATATTTAATCTATTTTCAAAGTCAACCAATAATGATTTTTTTTTTTTAGAAAAAAAAGTCATCCAAACAATTAAATGCGTAAGCAAGGTTAAATTTGTTTTTTGATTAATTAAAGAATAAAGATTTTCGAATGTTGAAATTTGCGGAACTGCAAAAAAGTGTTACTTCCTTGATTACGATATTTTAATTTACGGCAAATAATAAATGTTAATTGATTTTTAGTGGCGATACAGCGACGTGCCTATACAATTCACCGCATGAAGATGACAGTTTGCCACGCGTCCTTCCTGGCAAGCTATTAACATTGGATGCACAATGTAGGAGAGATCGTGGCACGAGCGCGTGCTTTGTAAGAATATATACATACAGTACATATATAATATAAAATATAACATGTCATAATGAACATTGCAGAAAGATGATCGGGTTTGCGCACAGCTATTCTGCTTTGACGCTGGCAGTGGATATTGCGTAGCTTACAGGCCGGCGGCTGAAGGCTCTCCATGCGGAGATGGACAGGTAATAATTGCAGAAACAATGAATGCCATCTGTTGTTAACATGCATACGCGTTTTAGTATTGTTTGAATGGACGATGTGTAGCGGAACATGAAAACATCATCCCAGATTACTCGCAAAACACACCATCGTACATTCGCCGAGATGGACAAGCAAATCAGGGACGACCGTTGTAAGTTTTGTTTTTCTGCTATAAAAAGAATAATTATTCAATGCTTCAATGCCGAATGATGATAACAAAGCACACGCATATAAAAATGATGTAAAACATGTACAGCACATGTATTAATAACTTACCACTCTCTAGGTTCTATGATGAGGAAGATGAAGTTAATCCCGACCCACCAAACACATACAACTACCAACAATACACAACAAAATCGCCTTACAATTATGATCCATACTATTCCACACAAAATCCTTACTATCAACAACCATCATCCAGTACACACAAACCGTACTATTATTATACGACGACGCAAAGTCCCTACACGACAACGACGACAGTCAAACCATACACAACCACATCGCGCTATCCATATTCATTCAAATTTGTATTCACGACGACCAAATCACCTTACGACTTTCAGCATTACGCCAAACACGCGACGAAATCTCTCTATTCGACGAAAAACTATCTTAGCACTAGCACTAGCACATCGAAACCATATTATTATACATCCACACATACACCATCCACCACAAGCACGACAACGACTGCCAATCCTTATTCCTCAACAACCAAAAATCCATACATAGGTAACTATTACATACTGAGACAAAAGACTACGAAAAGTCCATATGACTTTGCCAATTTCGGCAAGAACTACCAAACAACGCACACTGCCAATTACCACGACAATATAAACAATAACTATTTGAAAAGGTCGTATAATTCGGCGAGTTATTTTACCGACAGTAGTAATGTAAGAAATGTGAGCACTTTAGGATAGGATAAAGCGGGTAAGACGACTTGAAAAAGTCCTAAACAATACAACTGATTTGAATAATCAAACGCAATCATTGCAATTAAAATACTTGTTTATATTTCCACTATACACTTTAAATCGAATTTTATTAATAATTTATTAAAATCAACTTCTAGTTTGTTGTGTTATTTTATTTTATTTTATTAATCTATCGCTCACATTTTACTACAGTCTGTTTTTTATTTATTTTTTATTTTGTTTTTTTTTTTATTTTACTCTTAACTGACTTTCAAATACTATTTATTACATAACACATGCATTTTACTCTATATAAAATACATTATAATCAAATACATTTTAGACTCTTCAGCATCCACCTAATTCTACAATAATAAACATTGTTTGAAACTGTTCTAAAATAAATTTCAACGATAGTATAGTAAATTGTATGATTTATATAATCGCTGGTGTCACTTTATGAGAATTTATTATATAAGTACGTGTTATAAATTTAATGTCTAATCGTTCGAAAAGTGTAATTTCTTTAAATATCAAATCAATTAGATCTAATCAAAGAGGTATTTGATTTGCAAACGTATACCAATTTTATTTAATTCGAACATTGCCCAGAAACACAATCTCATTTTATTTGCGTTCGTCGACAAATTTCACTTTTGCGATTAATTTTAAATTCAAACACACACGCACAAGAACAACAAAAACAACAAACACCAAACAACATATTTGAGATTTATTTTGGAATATTTTCGCAAATTTATTACAGATTTCTGCATCAGCCGATTTGTATTGCTATGCCTTCAAGAAATTGAAACAATTTTATTGATTTGATTTCTAACAACATCTCCTTTACGCTTCTAACCCCACAAAATAATAATTAACCAAATTATTTCTTTTGTTTGATCTATGTGTTAAATATGTCATCTAATTCAATTTGTTTTATGTTTCAGCTAATGAAATGATACGTGTTTAAAAAAAAGACTTTAAAATCATTTCAAATTGTACTTAAGAAGTGTAATGTTATTTACACGAAATGGACTTCTTTCATATACAAGCAAAGTGCCTTAAAAAAGAAATAAGTGACTATGATATTTGCGCATTAATTTAAGTGCATCGAAGAGTGAAAAGCGACCATTTTTTGTTGTATATATTATTATTATTATAAAAATGACGATTTATCTCTTTTTTATTCTTATTATTTTTTTTTCATTTATTAATTATATTATTGTTTACATCACCAATTAAGTTTCTAAGATTTTTTTGTATATATATTTTATAATTAATCTACAATTTTTTATTAAAAATATTTTTTTTGTAATATTTTGTAATAATGTTAAGTCAAAAATCGATGAAATACTGCCAATAATTGATAAAACAATGCTTTAAATATGTTCTAATTTTGTCTATTACATGTAATATGTTTGTGATTTTCATTATATTGTAATTATTTTTGTAATTGTTCGCGTCGAGTGCATTTTTTTATTAGAAATAACAAATTCTTTATCAATTTGTTGTTTCGTTTAATCTACATATTAATTTTCCCATTATAAAGTTTTGTAGCCTCTCAACCAGTGTCTTTTTTACAATTTTAGTTCTAAGTTCCTATATAAAAATTGTAACTTATATAGTCTCTGCTATGTTTTATTAAAAGATAATTTCCAATTCTAACAACTATAATCATTCTAACTTTAATCACTACTAACTTATATTCACTTACTACCTAAGTCCAAAAATAAGTGTTAAATATTATTATAAAAACAATTTTAATTTAAAAAATTAAAAGTCATTTATATGTTAGTCAAATTAAAAGTTTTGTAGTTTTCTTTTAAACATATAAAGGGATTATTGTTAAATTGTAACTAGCCACAAATTAGGAAAATCAGTGTCCAGGTTTTAATCAAAAATTATAAAATGAGAAACATATATATTTTACATTTAAGTATGTATTATTGTACAAGCTTAATTTCTAACTAAAAGTAAAATTTACATTAGTTTGTTTAACTTTATATGAATAAAAAATATAAATATAAAAACAAACAATATACAATAGTAAAAGGTCTCGATCGTCATAATATTAAGCCAAACTTTGAAACAAATTACACCCGTAGCTTAATACAATAATACTTAGCAATTTAACAATAAGTCTACCATATATTTTCTATAAAAAGTTTTCTTAATAGAAAACCCCAATCTAAGGAAATACTCAGAAATATGGAAATTATTCTGGTAATAAACATCTCTGAAAGATTGAAGTCCAAACGTTTTATATTCAGATTTTAGTCGTTGGGAACATGCTCAAGACATCACACTAATTTTATGAATCAGATAAGCAAGTTATAAAAGTTTCCCAGAGACGATATTAACAGTTAAGTTTTAGTTAAATATAATATATAAAAATTACAAGAATTAAAAATCAAGTTTTCCTTAAGAAAAGTATTATATATAAGTAACTTCTGTTCAGGTTAATTTGATAATTTTTCAAAGATATTATATATTTTTTAAATGAGCACTTATTTTCAGATAGAAAAAAAACTTATTGTATTTTACATCAGGTTTTGTAGTATTAAACAAACAAAGTACAATTGAAAATTTTAATTATGATGTACTACATACATGTATAATAATATTAGGTGGACTCAAACACAAAGTAGAATTGCATTAAAATCAATAATTTTAAAATATTTTTTCATTACAGTCTATACCTTTCATTATCAAAGACACTTCTTCACCTGAATAGTTAAATTTTAATGCCAAATCAGCAATATTATTTATAACCATTTGAATTGGAAAGTCAAAATTTAACAATCTCTCAACAATTTGCTAATCATAATGTAATCTATAATTAATTATTCAGTTAAATTATTCATATTTATTTCTGGAAGAAAATAACAGACATCGAACAGCAAAAAAGTATATGTAAGGTCAATTTTTTATACACCTGGAAGTAAAGGAATACAAGTGTACACGTTTCAAGTGCATAAGTATATAAGAAAGTGACTAAAATATAAATTGTAATACACTAAAGATGATTGTATAAAATACTTATGTTTTAAATAAGGTTTTTAATTTATAATAAGAACATATAAATTGACTTCCAACTACATTTATCAAAAACCATTACTTTTTTACTGATTTAACATTGAAAACTGGCCAACCGTTACTGATACATAAATATAGATATACATATAGTGTAAGTAAGGTAACCAGAGTTTTTAAAACCGAAAGCAGTATATTGTACTCTGCTTTACAAAAAATAATGATAAGATAAAATTTTTATATACTATATTTTATATTTTTCACAATTACATATACTTTTCATTTAAATGATGATTTTGAATTTGAAAACATTACAAAATTCTTCACATGTGTACTGAAGATAAAAATCGCTAACGATAAGATTTCCAAATCGCATGCATCTTGATTTGTCACTGCTACAAAAATGATTAATAATCATAACAAGTTTTATCTACAGTGATTCGGCATTAGCTTTCAAAATGTTTTAAATCATCGTTATAATATATTTTCACAATATTTTGCAAAAATTACTAATCTTATAATAGATTATCCAATTTAGCAACCCATTATCGCTATCAAGTTTGCAAATGACTAGTAATTTAGTCGAAATGTATCGATTTAATAAAAACTTATAAAATAATAAACTTAAGTATTTTTACAATTTACAAATAATTGTTTTTCTATTAGAGATAAAAATACATGACATTAATTTCCGATCCACCTAATACAATAGAATATCTACATTAAAATGTCAAAGAGTAACCTCATTTTCGTGTATTCAATTGCATACAGGTCATTTCTCGGTAACTAATTCAATAAATCAACAATATAAAAAAATAGAGTACATACATAGAGCAATAAGCAAAATAATTCATAAAACATATTAATCACATTTCTTTGCATTCCATTAGATGTAAATGTAAAATTGAGCGGTTAATGAGTAACCAAACATTTTGTTCAAATAAAGAAAACAAACAGAAAATAAATATTATCTAACTACGTGATCTACCTACAAATTATAGCGTAATTCAATTATAGATAATCCAATTTGACAACCCATTATCGCATTATGATATAATAAAAAACAAATAATTTCAAGTGTTTGGCAAATTTATTTATTTGTTTGTTATAATTTTTGTCTTAATTTCATAATAAGTTAACAAAGTGAAAGTTTTCAACAAGAAATAGGAAGACTACAAAATTGCAGAATGTAAATTGAATCTATAAAACTTATGTAGTACGTAAAATGTATACAAATATCTAATCATATATGTAATAAGAAATAAAAGTCATGTTTTCTAAGTGAGTTTAAAGGTTTAAATTGCATGCAATTAACGTCCGATCTTTCTGTCAGTAAAACCCGAAGCGTTTACAGCAATTCGAACAATCATTGCAAGTGATAATACACAAACTACGCCAGCGGGCATCACTTTTCCTGAATTATAAAATCTGTAACCCATAAAGCCTGCAAGAATTGAGCTAGTTGCCAGCTGGGTCGAGTAATTTGCTGGGTCTTGACTAACTTGATAGGCTCCATAAGCTAAAGCACTACCAAACAACAATCCAGCGCCTAACGATGGAACCGAACCTATAAAATCATTTCGTTGTTTTTACTTATCATCATTTATTTACATATTGCATAACCTTAAAATTGATTTTTTCGAAATAGCCTACCTGCTTTGTAATAGCCCATGATACCACCAGCTGCCACGGCTGCGGCATAGGCAAATCCTAGATAATCTATGGGCATCTTCACGATTTAGCACCTCTAATCACTAATTTTCACCAACCGTATATCTGCTGTTATCAAGTAAAGTAAATGACAAGTAGCAGCAGCGGTAAACAGCGAGCTAATATTATAATGATTATAATATCTCATTTACATAAAAGGACGTTCGAAACGAGTTTCTAACAATAATTAAATTGATAATAGCTAAACGTACCTGATAAATTATGCACAAAGATTAATTAAATTTGAATAAATCCGGATTTTTGCCAATTCAACAACGAACACGAACGCATACGCCATCTATCAGACGTTTCTATAAGCGTGTGCTTGAGTTGCGTGTGGTGGGGCGGCAGCATCTGCCATCTATCAATAAAGGCTTTATTCAATAAAGGAATTCGAATTTTTATTTAATTGAAAATTTAAAAAAGATTTATTAGAATTTTTCTATTAATGCAAATGTTCAATTCCAATCAAAATCGCATGCTAATATTGACCATAATTGATGATTGGCGGTAATAATTAGATAAGAGATTGTTCAAGGACGTGAGTTGTGTGTTTCGCAACTGACGTTCAGCTATTTCCTAATCATTTTCTATGTGACATTCCATTTGGCAGCAAAGTAGTAGTGAGGTTTCATGTTACAAAACAGATTATTTGATAATTGTGATAGTTTTATAGTGAAAAATGGCAAATAATCTAATTGAAAACGTAAAAGATGTGATTGTAAATACTGGCAATATATTGTCATTGAATGATATAACGAAAAATCCAGCACAGAACCCAGCGGAAGAGGTTAGTTTCGAAACTTGTAGTTTTTTTTAAACTAATTAACACTGTTTCACGTTGAAAACGATTTCCAGCTAGCCGAAGCAATAAAACTAACCATTTCCAATCATGATAAAAGTAAATTAAATACGGAAGATACGTTAATCACCTATCATAACCACGATGATGATCTGCTATCAAAAGTGTCTGAAGATGAATTACAAAATCTTAAAATCGGCATAAAGGTATTCTTAAATAACGACAATGCTACGTTTCTGAAACAAGCGCTCGATAAAGGTAAAAAATTATTATCAAAAACCAACCACTCCCTTCCTGGTATTTATCGGCGTCCCGGCTTTTTTCTCGTTCTAGCGTTCTTGGCATTGAACGTCGATTCTGTACATAATGTAATTATTTCACTCAGCCACAATGGTAGCCAAGACGAGCAGGTAGTTAAAATACAAAACATTTGGAGTTGCCTTGAAAATTATGTTAATTCGAAGAAGGTCAATCAGATTGGTCTCTCCGATATAGACGAGCACGCATTTCGTATCATCTACGATTTTGCGAGCGTTAAACCGAGCATTATACAAATCAATCTTGTCACCTGTTGTGTAGTGCCTCCGTCTTTGCAGCAATTTTGCAAAGAGAACGATATTTTATTGTTGACACATAGTGATCCAGCAGGTATTTAATCCAACCGACCCATAATACATTCCCTGCTCGAAACCAAGCCAAAAACCCTTTATAAAATGATTTTTTTTATTGTCATTGAAATTCCCTTACACATATTTTCAAACAAAGAAAATGGGGTAACAAGGTTAAAATTTATTTGTTAATAATTAATCATAAAATCGCTTTAAATGATTTATATAAATTTCTAAACACGTTACATTACATATTGTTGTAAATTGTATGATCTATTGATTTTTTTATATACATAAATAAATATAAAAGATAAGATCGCGAATTCCCCAAAAAAAATTGGCTTTGCTTCGAGCATTCTCTATCACTGTTTGTTCATTGTAAAAATATATGTAAAATGTATTCTGTTGATTATAGAAATTTTACCTACATCATCGATAACAAGATTATTTGGTACACCGCTGGTACTAAACTGGGCCGTTCGTTTTCTGGTTCATATCAAATGCAGAGGTGTTCTTACAACTAAGGGATATATTTTAAGCTTAAGCAAATAATATTGAAATAATTTTATAAGAAACGTTATCTTATTATTTTTTATTGTGTACAAAGCATACGTACTGTACTTACCAGCAACAATTTTAGCGTATTTTTCCAGTGAAATAAAAAAAACCATAACAAATAGTTGTGCAATTCGCCGAAAATGATGTAGAATGCATTTTTTTGTATAAATAATATTGTTGCAATTATGAAGCAATTGAAATTTTTCTGAACGACGTAAACACATTCTATTACATAACGTTTAAATAACGATGATTTTTGATTGATTGAAAGCAATAATCTGAATATAATTAACGCTTTTAATAATGTTCATATAATTACATACATACATAGCACAATTTTTATTGATTACATCAGTATTATGGTAAAAATAAAATCATCCGCGTCGTTTTGTCGCATCGTAATTATAACAATTAGGAAGCGCAAAGTGTTATTACAATTCCAACCTAAATAACGTGTTTTAGGTGCAATTAACTATTCTTAGAACAACAATGATGAGTTAATTAAATACCAATAGCGAATGAACAAATCGATGTTTAAATTTCATCAATATCAGTTCGCATTGTTTTCGGCCGAATATTGATTGATTTTTTTTTCTTGATGAATTGAATTGAATTTTTAGGCATTTTTTACATTCCCACATTTTGTGCATACCACATTAATGAAAAAGAAGTATTTTAAAATAAAAATTTGTACAAATTGTTGCAATTTATATAGAAACTGTTTAAGTGTGTGTTGTATAATGTTTTTTAACAATCTATTCCACTTTATTGATTGCAATTATTATATATACGTTGTTATATTAATTTTGAACATGCATATAATGTTTATTGTATAACTTGCTAAGTATACCTGTTGATGAGGACAAATCGATATTTATTTGTTATATTAAGTATCACCAGAAATTTACAGGATAATTTATAATATAATTTATTTGGTTTGTCAGCGCAATAAAATCGTCTCTTTATAGAATGATATTGATGCATTGATTATTTCAATCACCCTTCCATTACCCTTCAAAGCAATCCTTCAAATTCATTAAAGAAACAAAACGATGGTATTCTTATTTACTCGTTTTAGATGATGGGATGGGAAGTAATTTGAGCGATGAAATACAAATAAGTAATAAGATTAAATAGACTTTCTAGATAGTATGACCTACTATTTCAATAATTATTAATATATTGACGAAATAATCAATACTTTGTCCATGCATTATTATTATTTTGCTGTGCGATGACGATGATGATGAACGTAGTGTAGTAAAAAAGTCGCTTCACATTGAAATCATTATTTAAATACCTTGAAAACTATTGCGTAATCAAATCGTGCTTGCTTGCCTGAATATTTGATTAATTAAAAAAACTTTTATATTTGAAGCATTCATAAATTTCATTTCAATCGCATAAATTATCGAATTCCACATTTTTTGATAATTTTTCGAGCAATGTCGAATAATTTTAATAATGAAATATTCTTTTGCTAATATTACTTGGATTTCTTTGAAGTGTGTATAGAAATACAATTCTTTGAAAGTTATTCATAAACATTCTCATTAGAAACTTTATAATGAGTGCGATATTATGTAATACATTCACCAACATTCGATCAATTATTAATTTTCCACAATATCTAATGAAATTTGTAGTCTTATTGGTGAAATAAATATTTTTTGCCAATATGACTTTGATTTCTTTGAAGTGTATTGTACCATAGTAACTACGTATCATAAAAAATACAATTCTTTGAAAATTATTCATAAAAATTATCAATGGAAACTCTATAATCAGTGCGATATTATGTAATATATTCACCAACATTCGACCAATTATTAATTTTCCACGTTTTTGATGACATTTCAAGCAATATCGAATAAAATTAATAATAAAATCTGTAGTCTTATTGGTTTTCTGCCAATATAACTTTGATTAGTAATTACGTATCATCAATATACAATTCTTTGTGGTTATTCATAAGAATTCTCAATGGAAACTTTATAATAAACGTGAGATTATGTAATATATTCACCAACATTCGATCAATTATTAATTTTCTACATTTTTGATGATATTTCAAGGAATATCAAATAAAATTAGAATAATAATAATAAGATCTGCAGTCTTATTATTGAAATATGAATTTTCTGCCAATATAACTTTGATTTCTTTGAAATGTATATAATAAATATATAATACAATTCTTTGAAAGTTATTCATAAACACTCTCATTATAAACTTTATAATAAGTGCGATATTATGTTACACATTCACCAAACATTACATCATTTATTAATTTTTCATAATCTTTGGTTATATTTTAAGCAATGTCGAATAAAATGAATAATAAAATCTGAAGTCTTTGGTGAAATATAAATGTTTTTTATTCATAAAAATTGGATCTCAATGGAAACTTTATAATAAGTGCGATATATTATGTAATACATTATCCATCAATGATTAATGACTGCAATTTCTCGATAAATAATTAAATTGAAGCGATAGCCGATGAAATCAATATCGTTTGAATAGGACACGAATTTGTTTATAAAAAGATCGATTTACGTTATTTGTTCTTCATGGATTAATTTGCGTATTACTACATACAGCTCATAACTCGGCTTGTTTGAGTAATATAAAATAGTATGCAGTCGGTATTTCAAGTAATTTATTCAATTTCAAATAATAGAAAAGCCTTGAACTTTTTTACATGTGTTCTGTGATTCAGCAGAATTTAAACAAATTTGATAAGCGTATTTTTTATCACAATGAAAAAATATTAAGTATTGCAATAATGTAACGACATAACAATGGTAGTCTGCATTAGGAAATAAAAATAAAATAAAATAAATACGCAAACGTTATAACACGTTAAACAAATAAATATAAAAACTATTTTCGTTGAATGATAATGAAAAAAAAAATGATAGTTGAGCTGCAAGTATCAAATTTGAATCGGTCTTATCTTTGTTTTTTTAATCGGGTCTAATACTATAATATGAGAATAAAAATCAAAGGTATTTGTTTTTAATGAAATGAGTTTTTTTCTACGATTAGAAAAATCAAAGTTGTAATAACAACATTAGGCGCTTAAATCAATATAAATGTGTATATATACAATAATAAAAAAAGCAAAAGTTTAGTCATTCAAATGCAATTTTATTATTGATTATGCAATAATGTTGTTCGAGGTGGTGGTGTGATTATTTTTTTATATTCAACCCCTTCGAGAAATCAATAATTATAAAATATATGTTTATGTTACGAATAAGACCGGGACAGCGCGTACGCAAGTCCCGACTACCAAAAATTACGCGCCCGAGTTATCCACATTAGGGATAATCGCAGGGGTCAGCCCGATCGTAGTGCAATGAAAGGGCCTCACCCTGGGGGAACCGCCTTGGTGATCACGGTAACCCCTACGCCAGGTAAGTATGCTTTGGGTTGTGCGACCGGTCCTTTTCTATTCCCCGCATCCACATTTTCGTAAGAGAGATACAATCTGCGACATCTATCCGTTGTAGAATTGTCACCGAATAGAATATCTCTCGCCGCCAACTTGTTTGATTCTGTCTGTCTAGCACTAGCTAGACATTTATTTTCTAATCTAACATGACATAAAACTATTATTACAATTTATTTACGCAGCCAATTATCGAAAATGAAATAATAAATAATTAATGAGACGAACAGCAACAATAAAAAGGAAATGCTTTTCAAAACTATTACGATTACTATTGATAAACATGTTTTTTGCTGCAAATACCCGGAAAGATATTTGTATGCGTTGGCTGTGGTATTTCATACAAGTGGTGGTAGTTGTTTTAAATATCAGGCACAATGCCTCGCACACGTTTAATCGCGATATTAAGAAAAACATCAACAAAGTACGAATATTAAATCGGTTGCTGGAATTTGTAACGCCGATCGGTGTGATATTCGACGCCTGGTATTTCAAAACGAAGCTAGAGTTCTATGGAAAAATTCGAAATCTAAACAACAACCTGCCATCGAGTCGGTTTCAAATCAACAAGTTCGTGCGTGGTTATCGTATCACCCTCGTCGCATTCCTAATCAGCGACGCGATTTGGAATTCCTATTCGAAGTACGACAACTTGTATCATTTCATGCGCGGCGGACTCGACAGCATACAATTGAACATCATTAATTTGTACCTATGCGAATGGTTTGAACTAATATTGATTTTAACATCATGCGTTGAAAGCAATTATTGCATTTATAAGAAATACAATGAGGCGAATATTCCGCTAAACGTCAACGTTTCCATATCGCGGACAATACAAACACATAATAGCATCTATTCTTTGCTGCATGAAATCGAAGCGTATTATCGACGCATCGTCACCCTCTCGGTGGCTCTATACAATTTTAAACTCTTTTACACCAGCTATAAGCTTCTTAATGATTACGCAACGACGGGCATCTTCAGGGGAGTACATTTGGTCAAACTTATCTACTACATATGGCATCTAGCATTCTATCTGGTGCCGGATTATTTGCTGAATGGGTCGGTTAATCGATTGGAGGAAGAGTTACGGCGGGTGCAGAAAAAATGCAGTAATGTATCGGTCTTGAAAATGGTATGTTAAAGATTCACTGTTTGGTAGAAATAGCTCTCACATTTTATTGTTATAAAATGTTACCTTCCGAAGGGTGAAACGTATTTATTTATAGGTGAGGTAAAATAAACATCCAAGATTTACACTGAAGACTTCAAAGTAACTATAATTGTTACGTAAAGGGCTTTTGTACGTGGTTCTATTTACAAGCTAGCAACAAAGAATTCAAAATCACATTCACACTCTGAAACGCTTAATATAGTTGATTGAAGAAGTTGTTACTTGATAAGACTCTTTAATATTTAGTAAAGAAGTAATTCGTGGTTTAATTTTATTCTCTTTTATGGGCATATTACTAATTGCAGTTTCGACTTTCGTTATTTTTAAAGCTATAGTAGATTTATAAACAAATTTTAAAGTAATATGCAAATAAATGATTATAAATCTAAACCAAAAATTATTTCTTTACTAAATAAATCTGAAACATTTGTTAACCGACACCTATTCTTAATTTAAGGTAGAATAAAAGCACTAATCTTAACTAAAAGAAATGAAACATGGGCGTAACAAATAACCAAAAACAAAATCTCTAAAGAATGATTCTGATGTAAAAATCGTTTTAATCATTGAAGTACTCAGTATCTATATGCAGTCCAAAAATATTTGCTAACCAAATCTAGGTTATTTAACCAAGTTAAAAAAAAGTAAAGAAAAATTTCATTAATCGAGATAGATAGAAATTCCTTATTCATTTTATACCCCGACTATAACTTAGAAGAAATAGGAATCCATTAGAATACAATCCTACATAAATTTTAAATTAAATTCCCTTCATAGACACAAAATTATTATTATATTTACTCATAGATAATAATATTTAATAACCTAATAAGAGATAGATGCCTGATATAAAGGGTTATTTTGATAGAATAGATCATGTATTTTACTCTTATTATATGAACTAAATCAAACCATATCTTTAGAATTCAAAAATCTCTGTACATTTTATATTAAATATTATAAAGATACGCTAATTAAGCTTATAGATTCATAAGTTCATTGTTGTAGGTTCGCGAAACAGTAAAATTCAGAAATTTTGTGGCATTCTCTTAGTCAACTATGATTAACAATCAAAATTCTTGTAAAATCAAAGTTAAACAAATGTACAGTTTATTTCATTCAAAGATATAAATATGTACAATTCTTTCTTGCTGTATGTAACAATACTTCTAGTGCAGTTTTAACAATATGTAAATAGCAATTAAGAGTCCACGATTTAATCAGTGAACTAAGCAATGCATTGTATTAGCCAACGTTCTTGGTATAGGAAACATGAGCTAAATTCCAATATTTTATCTTTACGCATTCTTTTTGTAATTGCAATCTGCACGTAACTAATCCATAAATCTTTTTATTTTAAAAAACAATAAGGTATACAAATGGAATATATGGCCTACATAACCTACTTTTTTAGTACATCTACGAGATTCATTAACATTTTTACGATTGTCTTCATTGATTTTTCATGGATATTTTAGCATTTTTATCGACTTTCGTCTAAAAAGATCGAAAATGCGAGAATAACGCAGTTCGGCTTGCTTTTCCGAACAATTTAAACGAACGTCTTTAAATGCTTTGATGGAAGATGCAGAAAACCGGAAGAAAATCGTCAATAATGTCTGTATGCAAAATACAAGGAGATACTAAAAAAGGAATTTAAGTATGGGTTATATTTTTCCTTTATGGGTATACCGTTGAATGAAATGTATCTACTATATTGACTAAATAGCTTATCAATCAACAAAGCGTTTTCTTTACTCTATCGGTCAGAAAGACAACACAAGATGATTCACATTAACGAAATAACCAGATAGATATTTCACAAACTAAGAACATCTTAAAACATCATTGCACTTATGGCTTGCACAGGCATAAATGAAGATGAGTATGTAAAACTCGGCTCAAAGAGCGCTCTCCAAGGCATTTGGTACGAAAACATGTTTTACATCTTAGATTTTCTGAATTCTGAATTTTTGATGCGAATTTTGCATGTCAACTTTCATGTTCATCCATATAGTCGTGGCGTGTGCGAAATATGCTTGGCTTCAAAATGATGTATTTTTATGAGTATTATCATTTAAATTTTAAGTAAGAAACGTTTTACGTTTCCACTATAAGTTAAGGGAATGAAAATTTGTCTACAATTTATTGGCAAATGTGAATGTGAACTTTATAAGAAAATAACTGATATAATAATTTTTTTTAGGTGAGTTTTTACATCGAAGGAAGGCATACCTATTATTGAAATTGCTTTTGATTTCTACATTAACAATAAGTAAAGGTAGAAGAGAATGCCTAAAAACTATTAATTTTGTATAGTAAAATGCAATAAGCAACTAGCATCGGACAAAAACTCTTTTTTCTAATATAATTCAGTATATGATATATCCTTACTCAATGATAACATTACACATAAACCGACATTTTTTGAGCTCATCTTCAATGTAAATACAGAATTAATGAAAAGTTTTTTAGCTTGGAGCATCAAGAATAAGTTTTGTCATCGATTTACAGTGTTGATATTTGTATCTGTCGAAATCGCACCAAGCTATCACCTTTTTAAACATCTTTTGAATTGAGATTGCGATGACTGATGCTGGAAGCTATAAGACTGATTAATTCCATAACTTGAAGATTAGCTCAAAAATAAACTGTTTTTGTCCGATGCCTATTTCCTATTGCGTTTCACTGTCATATCGTACAAAATTAATTAATTTGTTTTAATTTTCGATGTTCATATTTAATCTCAGGAAATATCTATTGAACAATATGATAGAAAATTTTAGTCAAAGATCATTAAATATAATGTATACGATGCCGATAATAAATTAACATGCTTTATGAATAACTTAAAATATACAAGAAAATAAAAACTAGCACCTACAAATTAAAAATCCTATATTGGATATACATATAATTTTATAAGATATATGTTATATTATATTTTTTAATTCATTCGTAATGCATATTAAGTTATTATCGATATTATAAATATTATATTTAATGATCTGTGACTAAAATTTCCTAGCACGCTATTCAATGTATACTTCAAAACGTCGAAAATAAAAGCAAATCTTTCGCCATAAAAATGTATAGAGAGAAAAAATCTTGTAATAATTTGAATTATTAGCCAGATACAAAGCAAAGATCCATAATATCATTATAAACTAATGTTTGAAGATGAAGGTTTGCTTTACTGTTCGATTTTCATATTTACTCTCAAGAAATATCTATTGAACAATATGATAGACAATTTTTGTCAAAGATTATTAAATATTTAACTAAATTAATGATAATTTACAACAGTGAAATAACAATATGCAAATGCACAAAATGGCATAAAATCGTTATTTGTTTTATTAAATTAACTTGTATCTAAATAAAATTTCATGCAGAGTGACTTGAAATAATTTAATTTAATATTATTGCAATTGACAATACACGACGTTTCAAAAACCAATATGCAATTTCCAAGGCATTGATTTTCTAGTTTCAAAACATACTGCATTTATTTACAATATTATATAAATTAACTTGCTTTACGAATAAATTTAAAAATACATGAAAAAAACTAACACTTACAAATTAGAAATCCATATATACCATATTTTTTATGATATATATTTTTTAATTCATTTGTAATGCATGTTAAGTTATTATCGATATTATAAATATTATATTTAATGATCTTTGACTAAAATTTCCTAGCACGTTATTCAATGGATGTTTCGAAAATAAAAGCAAACATTTTTCTATAAAAAAGTGCATTGCTAAAATAATTCAATTGAATTATTAGACAAATGCCAAACAAAGGTCCTTAATTATATCGTAAACTAATATTTAAAAGTAAGGGTATTTACCCTTGATTTAATTACAGAATTATTAATTAATTTTGTTCAAGAAGAAATTATTCGCAAGAGAATTTTCATTAAATTTTTTTGTCGTAAAGGGTTTATTTTTCAATTTGTGATATTGATCATGAGAATTAATATAAGGTTATAAAAATTAAAATTATATTAAATGAATAATTTACAAATATTCTCAAAGGTAAATTATTTATAAGAAAACTATTGCATCTCTTTTTTATAACTATTTTGTTTGTATTTTGTTTGAGTGAATCTGATAGTGAATTGTTTAAAAAATGTGAAAATCTGTGGAAAATTGACGTTTATTGACAAATATTATAACAAAACGTCATTTTTTCAACACGTTTTTCTGTTTTTTGCTTCCGAACGGTTTTTGTACAAAAAGGGAGTAATCTTACAATGTTTAGTGAAAAGTGTGTGAAACGTGAATGTGAAAATTATTGAATTTTTGACATTGAATTGGTATAAAATATGGAATTGGTAATTTGGCGTATATTGCTGCATACACAAGTAAATCATTACGAACTGATCATGTATACTGTGTATTTTTTGGGATTTCTCTTCAATGCAGAATATCAAGCTATAATATATATAGGGTCTTTCATTAAGGACGCTCGATCTTTGAACGCAAATAAAATGGGTTGTGTGAGATATCCACATCATTTTATTTTAGTTTGATAGCTTATATTATCACAAATTTTAATACAAATTTAAGCAAATGCCAGTTGCAACCTCTTGATTGTATTTAGCCGCAATGTTTAATGTATTTTTCAAATCTTATTTTTACATTATTATTGCGGCCAAAATGCAGTGTGAATTTGTTGTAAATTTTTCGCAGATTGATTTTTAAAGCACATATTGTGTTTTTATATAAAAAAATGAAAAAAAATATGTTGTAAATTATTTAATCATTTATACGTAATGCTTAATTTTTCATACCGGATACACATTTAAAAAAATGTTTGCAGTTAAAAATTGAACTATTAAATAATTAAAACCATTTTTCCTAATTTTTTTAGATAAAAACATAATTTATCAAACTAAGAAACGGTACATAAGAAATTCAAACCGATTTAAAGACCAAAATCATGTAAAAATAAAGTTTGAAAAGTACATACTTTGGATCAATATACAGCGTACTTTTCAAATCTTACTTTTACAGTACTTTTGGGGCTACATGACAATGTGAATTTGTTGTGAAACATTTCTCAAATTGATTTGCAGAGCATATATTATGTTTTCATAAAAAAAATGAAATAATTGTTGTAAATTATTTAATGATTTATACGTAATCCTCGATTTTTCATACCGGATACACATTTGAATTTGCAGTTAAAAATTGACCTATTAAATAATTTACAATCATTTTTTTTCTATTTTTTTTATATAAAAACATAATTTATTAAACTAAGAAACACTTATATAACAGAAAATCATGTAAAAATTAGGTTGGAAAAGTACGTTGGACATGGAGACTACGACCATGAGATTACCACCCCGCATTTAAGCTTTATTTTATTAACAATTGTGTTAATATACACTATCAAACTAAAAAAATGATGTGGATATCTCACACTGCAACCCATTTTATTTGCGTTCAAATTTCGGGCGTCCTTAATGAAAGACCCTATAGAAAAATATTCACTGAGGGACTACAGCATGAAGATAATCCGAGAATAATTCTTCTACGGTACCTAAGGAATAAGGTTAATTATTTATACAAATTTATATTATGTAGTCATCGGAAATTGGGCGCATTGACATTGTTTAGGGATCAAAAAAATATTTCAACTTGGTAAAATTCAAATAATGTTTAAAAAAGCCATGCTCATGGGTCAAATTTGTAAGTGTACATAATTCTCGAATTACTATTATCGGAAACGAAGTTGACCTTATCACATTACAATCGCAAGTAGACACAGTTTGTATTGTATTTCGACCGCTTAAATAAAATCTATTTAGTATTTAATTTAAATTTCTAGTTAATTGTGATATTGTGATACGTCGTGTCCTGTCACGGTAATTTAGTAATAATGTTTTAATAAATTGATATGTTTGGTGATATGTAATTGTTTACCAGACATTTTTATCTATCCCGGAAGCCCTATAAGGCAAGAGTAGTCAACCTATTTCTATCTAGCGCCTACAAATTTGTCTTATGTAGTGGTATTTTCTTACATTTAAGTAGATCGCTTTATGAGAATAGCATAACGCTGAACTGCCTAAATAGAAATTTAATGCTTTTTTTACAATTTAAAGTCAAAAAGCAACGAAAAGCAGTTAGGACACTTGTATTGGATTGGTGTATAATTATTGCGGCTTTTCTTCGCGCCATTGTTTTCTTATAAAAATAGGCGTTTTGTTTATTATTTTTTCATAAAAGTAAGCTTCTCTTATTTAGGAACAAAAATACGTACCGAAAATCATCTTTATATTCGCAATATTATTTTCTATCACATTGAGAAAGGTTGAAAGGCGGTATAGTCATTTCGCGATCTCAACGAACTTTTTGGCAAGGGAACAATCAGCAAAAATCCAGTTGAAAGATGGTTCAAGAGGTTCAAAACAGACGACACAAATCTAGCAGATGAAGAAGGAAGAGGTTGCCAATCGAATTTCGGCGATCAGGGACACCTTTCTCAAAGTGGTAGAGCATAACATGGCGAATATGAAGATTGCTTTTATGAAAAAATACTAAACAAAATGCCAATTTTTGTAGGAAAACAAAGACGCGAAGAAAAGCCGCAATAATTATGCACGAACCCAATACTTTTTAATAAAATGCTATGAGAACAGTGACGGCAACACTATGCAAATATGTTTAGAAATCTTCCAAAAGGTTTTAAATAAATAAATCGGAAATTAAAATTAAATGCTAAACATTCGAATATAACCTGACGTTCAAAATTTCTATATTGGTTTTAAGAAAGAAAAAAACTACTCCTATATTATTTAGATATTATCCAAATTTAATATCATCCATGAAATCATATAGTTATGATTTAAAGAAAGTGTTTAAAAAGCTGTATAATAATTTGGACAAAACTGGTACATATTATAGTCAGCTGAAGGTAGATAACATATGTTACATTCAATCAAAAAATCTTATGTTGGAAACGAGTAATTACATTAACAAGCGAATTTTTCTTTCAACACTTTAGTGCTCTCAATTACACTGCGCTCCACTGCAGCACATATCCCGGTTACGGGGTAACCAAGCGGTTACAATGCAAAGATCTTGCGAAACTCCTGCCGCCTACTACAATGGTACAAACTCTTAGTAAGGGGCAGTAGGCACTAGGTTGACTAACGCCTGCTATAAGGTGACGCGGTCAGCAAATGGGGGCTACCTACATGAATTGCGTAGAAATTCAAACAATTGCATTGTGCGTAATTTACAACAAAAGTCTTTACAACTTGAGCAGAAAATCAATGCGATTAGATAACAAAATCGATGCAATTCAACAATCCCAAGACGAATACTTCATTTCTCTACGCAATTCACGTAGCGCGCAAAAGTATTACTTTGTAGCAATCCCTCTATCAGCTATTATACGTAGATGTAAATTTGGTAACTAATAATGTACACCACCTGCACATTTAATCCTTGAGTCAAATTAAAATGTATTCTTGATCCCTTGCCAATGTCAAAGTTTACGGCATGTCCCTGTCTATCTCGGAAGCCTTATAAGATGTCTAGATTATCAAAATAACAAAGTCAGAAAATTGGTGCTATATGAATTGCTAAGAAAATTCAACAATTGCATAATCTACATAAAAATAGGTTCACAATTCGACCAGAAAATCTATATGTAATTCGACAATCTCAAGACGAATACCTCGTTTCTATACGCAATTCACGTATCGCTAAAAATATTTACATTTACGATTAGATATTTACACCAAAAAGAATGATCTAGCGCCAAATACAAAATATAATAAGTTACTAGCATGATCTAATCAAGTTATATTTATATAATAATAAGCAAAATGAGCCAATGGAAGGATATGATGTGAATATGCGGCACTTTGGGGGACAACTTTGTATGTGAGACTCACATTTATAGACTCATTTACCTAAGTCTATATAGTATCTTCTTGAAATGTGGGAGCTATTTTTGCGCAACCTACACCTAAAAGTAGTAGTAAGGTAAAGGTACCTATAACGGGCCAGCATAAAATAAAGAATTCGGGCTAAATTTCTGTCGCAATACTGCGTATACTGCGCCAAATATCAATTTGCATCTATGGTTTCTCATATGATTATGATTCCTCATGGTGTTAAGAGTTATAATGACATAGAGATTTATAAGTGTAAATGGACACCCCATGTATTAAAAACAACTGTGGTATAAGATTTTACTTATAGTGTTTTATACTTATTTGCAGTAACTTGCAGCAGGCACCTTACCGACTAGTGCGTCGGTGTAAATCTGTTCTTACTACACGGTACATTACGCACATGTAAATCTTTAGAAGGGCTTTTCTCGCCAATGCTTGACAAGTGCGTCCTATTACTTTAAGATGACTTGGTGGTAGGATAGGTTTATAACATATATCAAGCTCAGCGAAATCGGAGGGGGCAATGGCTGGTATTCCGCTCGTAAGTTTAATATCAAGCTAAACTTATAGAATGTGACAGGAGCTTATCTCTGCTATTTTATTTCATGCTGGCCCATTATAAGTACCTTTACCTTAGATATGTGAATTGTTTTGACTGTGGTTGAAATGTTTTTCGTATGTTTGTTGTGGTCAAAATAAATTAAAACACGCAAAAGTAAATAAAAATAACACTTTATTTATTTTTAGATAAACTTTTTCGTGTTACAATCGCTGCTCCAGCCCCTCAAAGTGAGCCTCGCAACAATCCATTTGAATGTGGCTTACTTATTTGTGGTACGTACCACGTTTACAAATAACGTAAACAATGTAATGCAATGTATAATAATAATAACCAAAAACAAAAATTTTCAGTTATTCGCATCAATCTCATCGTTTCTCGTAGTTGTAATTCCAATGGAATTAAATGTATAATTGAAAGAATATCTATACAAAGTATATACATTTATATGATTTAATAGATAAAAAATCAATATTTATCAATCATCTTTCCGCTTTTTATTTTTTACCAATTCCTCGACGCCTCGTTTCCGCTTCACACCCGGTCCTTCACTCGTACGGGTTTCGCGCCGTGCTGGTACATCGTTCTGCGATTGTGCCGCCAGCAGAATCTTTATATGCTCGACACCCTCCTGCTGCATCTCCTGCGCCATTCTGTAAACAGTATCGTTCGTTTTATTATACATGATCGCATTGTTAAACATCAGTAGGACATCACGTTGGAATTCAGCGGTCGTTCGTATCACGCCACTCTCGATATTCTTGCGTAATGTTTGTAGATCCATCGGTCGATGCACTATATTATGATAGCCCGGTGCCTGTTCGTTTGTAATCGGTTTGAGAAAGAGCGATGCGTATTTGTGCGTGGTGAGGCGGCTGTATTGCAGCATAATCGACTTCTTCCAATTGCGATAGTCGCGATCGTCTTCGAAGTAGGCGCTGCTCGATGCGGGTGAGTTCGGGACGGAATCGACAGGCGTGGCAGGTGTAGAATATCTGCGTCTAGTTCGAATACCGTTCGATTCTTCCTCCTCCGTCCATGGGCTGTTTGATCGATCATTGTCTAACTTAATTTTAGGTTTAATGTTGTTCAGTGGCTCAAATTTCTTTTCGTCTTCTTTCTCTGAAAGGCTTTCATTCTCCTCTTCAATGTTTGCCTTCACGTCTTCTTCGACTGGTATCAGTATATCGAAGTCTTGCTCCTCTTTCTTCTTGTTTCTCGAGTAATCACGTTTAATGCGTCCCGGCTTGTCGATTTTTGTCACTTCTATATTCAGCTCATCGAAGTCTTCCGCGTACTCCGGTGTGAATGTATTGCGCCGCGATGTCTCCTCTTCAATCAATTCTTTCGTTTCTTCTTCGTGCTTCAAATCGATATCTAACAATTCTGATGTACTTTCAGAACGTGTTTCCTCCTTTTCACTCTTGATTTCTTCTGGCTCTTCTTTAACTTCTGGTAGAGGTTCTTTGACCTCTTCACTTGGTGCTTCTTCGGATTTCTCTTCCGACTTTTCACTCGTCACATCTTCATCCTTTTTCACATTCTTGTTCAACTCTTCATCCTCCATCTGAACAATTTCTACAATCTCGGGATCGCTTGCAATCTTCTCAATTTTTGCCTTATCAATTGTTTTTGTTTCTTCAACTATCTCTGTCTTCACAGGCGAAGATTCTTCTATCACCTTACTACTAATGGTTGTAGAATCATCCGCATCTTCAGGCACTTGAGCTGGTGGGGGTGATTGATTTTGAGATTGTTTATTCAATCCGGTACTTAATTTTGGTGGTTTATACTCAACTGGATCTTCCTGGAATTCGAACGGATCGATTTGCGGCTCCTGTTTGGGCTTGTCTTGGATACCACCTGAAGCTTGAGCGTCTTCAATGGCTGGTTGCGGCGTGTCTTGCTGCTGCGGTTGTTCTTGAATCGCTTGCGTTTCTAGTTGTTGTTGTAAGTGTTGCTGTTTCACCTGGTCGCCTTGTTGATGAAGTTGCTGTTGATGTTGTTGCGCCTTACTTGCCTCCAACTTAGCCGCCTCCGCTGCAGCTGCTTCAGCGACCGCCTTCTCCTTATTCACCAATTCTTCCAATTCATTTTCAAAATCAGTTATTATATCATCGTTTCCGTCTAATAATTGATTTTCCGGATCTGTTAATATTTCAGCATTTTCAATCAGATCGGATATGATGACATCAACCTCTTCATTTTTAATTTCTGGCAATTGTTCAACGCCCGACAGGATGGTACTCTCAATATCTTCAACTTTCAAGTTCGGCAAAGGATCCGAGGAATCTAATAAATCAGCTATTGAATTTTTAATAGGGGATTGTTGGTTTTGTTGCGGCTCTTGCGCAATAGCTGTACTAACCAACTGTTGTATTCCGGGAGAAACTTGCACCGATGCCGATGAATTTAAAAGACTGGCTATTGTGGGACTTGCATTCGAGCTGACTGGTCTTGTAATCGCCGAGTGTAATATAGATGAGGTAACAACATTCTGTGCATGTGAAGGTGATTTTAATAAACTAGTTAATAAAGGTGATAACCCTGGTTTCGATGGTTCAGGGGTTGGCGTTGTTACCGTAGGACTTTCACTCGCTTCCTCTTGTGTGTCAACACTTTCCGATGCTTTACGTTTCTGTCCTGAAACTTGTGTTGGTGTACTATTTATTTTCACGGTTGGCCGCCACGCCTTTTCAATTTCGAGCTTCCTTATTTCACGTTCTTTCAGCCACTGTGCATGGGCCTGAGTTTCCTTTTCCTTTTGCTGTTCTTCCTCATCGATCTCCTTACACCAAATGTCTAACTGTTCCTCAGTAACATTGCCTAAAAAAACAACATAGCGTTGAAAAACAAACGAGTTGTTTACGGTTGCTATAGTTACCTGATTTTAACACAGTCATATCTTCTTGCAGTTTCTGATATTCAGTTTTTTCTTCCTCCATCAATTTTTTTAACTCTGCCTTACGTTCTGCCTTCAATTTGCTGAGAATAATTTCGGATGGTGTTTCAACGCTCTCCGAGCATCGTTTTTTTCTTTTCGGCGTTTCGACATTTTCCAATAAGGCACCGTACTGGGCTGCACAATTTTTTTGATGAAACCAATCAAGGGGTCGATTTGGTTCGCCAAACGGCTTCAATGCACGGCTCACAGACATCCAATTCTGGTCGCCACTTCTCACAACGGCCGACGCCAAGCATAGCTGCTCCCGAATGGACCATTTGTCCAGTGGCTCGCGTTTCCTTTGCAAGCGTTCTTGTATCGTAGCCATAATTGCAATATGGTTTAATTATTTCTATATATGAAGACCATATAGTTTTTGTTATTGCTTGGCCGGCTTCTCTACAAACGTCAACAATCATGGTTGGCAACATGAAAATGAACGCATTTTTATTAATTCGTAAAATATTTAATAATTACTATAAAAAATTATAAAAATAGTCATTAGAAATTAAAATATAAAAATTGCCTAATAGAAAAAGTGAATATTGCTAGTATAATCAATAAACAAATGACAATCTGACGTGTGAGTGAAGTTGCCTATGTAATAGCTTAGCAACACTTACACATGTTCTCTATTTAATCATAAATATAACGTCAAATAATTAAAAGAATCGTGCTAATAATTTACTAATAAACTCATAAATGGCTGCGTTTGAGGGTAATCATATTTATAGGTATTTATTGTTCGTGTACTAATTCAAGATTTTGTAGAATTCGGTGTTCTGCCAGAAATTGGAAAAGCAATCGACGAACTAGAATGGACGTATGTTTGTTAAAATGCATTCAATTATATAGAAATAAATTATCGTTGATTTTGTAGATTACCAACCGATATTCAGGCCGAAAGTATTCCATTAATTCTAGGTGGAGGCGATGTTTTGATGGCAGCAGAAACCGGTAGTGGAAAAACGGCAGCTTTCTGCTTACCAATCATTCAAATCGTGTGGGAAACGTTGAAAGATATCGAATCAGGCAAGGCATCGAAAGTATCACAAACCCTATGTAAGTTACATTATTACATGCCCTAACCTTCAAATTTAACGAGAAATATTTAATAGCACCGGCTTGGACATTATCGACGCTGGACAGAGGCAGTGCAATTGCGATTACTCCATGCGGACTGCGCGTGCAATCTCGTGAGCAGCGTGAGTGGCATGGTACACGCGCTACAAGAGGCGTACAAAGTGGAAAATGGGGTTTTGAAGCAACTGTCACTGATGAAGGTTTGTGTCGTGTTGGGTGGTCGACAGCCCAAGCAGCACTCGACTTGGGAACTGATAGGTAAATTAGAAAAAGTACTATTATACGCGGTATTGAGTGATAATTTGTAGATTCGGTTTTGGATTTGGTGGCACTGGAAAGAAATCGAATAGTAAGCAATTTGATGACTACGGCGAAGCGTTTGGAAAAAGCGATGTGATAACATGTCTATTAGATTTAGATAATGGAACTATTAGCTTTAGAAAAAACAATGTTGACTTGGGAGTTGCATTTCGAATTAATAAGCAAATCTCCAGTAGTGCTTTCTTCCCAGCCGTTGTACTGAAAAACGCAGAAATGTCGTTTAATTTTGGCGAGAAGGGATTAAAATACACTCTACCAGAAGGCTACCAAGCCATTAGTACAGCACCTAAAGAAGCCGTAGTGACAAACACTAACGGACAAGCGAGTGCAACGTTTGTTAAACCGGCAAACAATGCACCGCAAGCGATTATCATCGAACCATCACGGGAGTTGGCTGAACAAACGAGCACACAAATAAAAAATTTCAAGAAGTATCTCGAGAATCCTAAAGTGCGGGAACTACTTGTCATTGGCGGGGTGAATGTTAAGGAACAAATATCTGCGGTGCAAGGTAGCGGGGTTGATATTATTGTTGGCACGCCCGGACGTTTGGAAGATTTAATTCAAGGCGGTTATATCTCATTAGCAAATTGTAGATTTTTCGTACTAGATGAAGCTGATGGACTCTTAAAGTCAGGATATAATGATTTGATTGAGCGACTGCATCGGCAGATGCCGAAGATTACTTCCGATGGTCGGCGATTACAGATGATTGTTTGCAGTGCAACATTACATGCATTTGAAGTTAAGAAAATGGCTGTAAGTTATCTTTTTACTTATTTATAAAAGGAATTGTTATTAGGGTCCTTTGTTGTATTACTTTTACGATATACATGTTACAAGGGTAATTCAGCTATTATGTGGTTAAAAATTTAATGCAAATAGGAAATATATGTGTACATTATTTTTCACACGTTGCACAAGCTCACTGAAGTAGTACTCATAATAGAAGGTTTTTGGTTGTGTTTCGATCCAGGAATGCACCGCTTTTTTCTCTCTCTCTGAAACGATAAATCAAATGGAAATTCGATGGGGTAAAGTCAGGCCTATTGCTTGTTCCACTCAAAGAGGCATTACTTTGGATGCATTGCGGTGCATTATTCTTCACAGATAAACCAAAAAGCTACTACTGGTTCATCTATTGTATTAATCCTGACCATGCCTCCATCGGACGGACATCGACTGATTTAGTCCCCTAAAAGAGGCATTAAAGATAGATTTACCTCGGATGAAGCAATGAAATAAAGCGGTGCATTCCTGGTTCCCAGCACAAACAAAAACCTTCTTTTATGAGGGCTTCATAAAGTTTGTGCAACGATGGGGACCAATTGCATTGAAAAGCAAGGGGCTATATTGAAAAATATTGTGCATGTACGTTTCTGATTTATATTACAAATAAATTTCTAACTACATTGTATATAATAGTTGATTTAGATTCGTAAATATTATTAATCTCTTAATGTAATCGACATTTCTGAAGATAATTGATAAATGATTTTTAATAATATTTACTTATTGTGTTTTTTGTATAGGCACGAAATACAAATTATTATTTTTTGTAGGAAAAATTAATGCATTTCCCAACATGGGTTGATTTGAAAGGCGAAGACGCAGTGCCAGAGACCGTCCATCACGTGGTCGTGAACGTAAACCCACAACAAGACAAAAGCTGGTGCAATTTGCGACGACATATCCTCACTGATGGCGTATGATTCATTTAATACACAATTATTTATCCATTTTTCATTGTAATAACTTTATAGGTGCATACAAAGGATGATGTCCGACCAGGCGGAACAACGCCTGAGACCTTAAGCGAAGCGATAAAAATGTTAAAAGGCGAATATTGTGTGCGAGCAATCGATGAACACTGCATGGACCGAGCGATTATCTTCTGTCGCACGAAACTCGATTGCGATAATTTAGAGAAGTACTTTAGACAGTTGGATAGGAATATGTATTCGTGCGTGTGTTTGCACGGCGATCGCAAACCGAACGAGCGTAAGGCGAATTTGGAGTCGTTTAAACGAAACGAGGTGAAGTTTCTGATTTGCACGGATGTTGCTGCGAGAGGCTTGGATATTAGTGGATTACCATTTAGTAAGTTATAAATCCATATTATATAATTTTGAGATGTTTCAGATGAAAGTTTGTGGAGCTGGTACAGATGGTTTGTAAATAAAATCTCCAACGTTTCGAATTACAAATTTACTTATCATTTATGATGCCTAAGTTTATATACCTTGGTTATTTTATTTACAAACTTGAGACATAAATTTTATTATTAATCCCACTTTGCCAAATAAGAGCACAATTGAAGGAAATGCTTCAAAAATAATTTTACGCGTTAAAGGCTGTTGCTGCTTATTTCGCGCACAGTTACGTTTACATCTAAAGCGTATGGTAGAAAGTGTCTTCTATTGTTTACGGGTTGAGCCCTTATTAATTAAGAGCTTAAGGTGATTACATATAGAAGTTATTGCGTTCATATAAAAAGCAACGTTATATTTATGCAAGATTATAGCCATTTGGTAAAGAATATTTTCATAATTCAGAAATTATTATATTCTTTGATAAATACATCAGTCATGATTCAGAAATATTTCTAAATTAATGTTTTACAAGCGAGCAAAATGATAAAAATAAACTATTTTTAAATTCAAAACTTAGGACTTAAATATCTTTTACTAAGCTACTATAATCTTGTATTAAAAATTTCGATGTGGAACACTTCCACCCAATGTCTTATCAGTTATACTACAACCCCTTTTGTCCAATGACATTTCTTTAATGTCGTAATTAAGGTATTTGAACCTATAGCAACCTGTGTATTTAAATTGTCCTTTCAATGAAAAAAAAAGTACTTAATTCGTTAAAAGCGGAAAGCATTTTCTTTTCATTGCTTTACATGTAGACTACGTAAGAAATCTGTAAGCTCTGATAACTTAAACCAGAGGTCGCCAAAGTGGTATATATAAACCCCCAGGGGTCTATTTGACCAAGACGGGGGTCGATGTGAGCCCCGGGGTCGATTGGGGGTCGAAGGAAAATCAATTCTTAATATGCAAATCCCACATAATGAATTGCGTATCTAAATCTTTTAATGATCAAAATACAGTAATCCCTGTGAAAATCCGCGAAGTAGAGGGACGCTATATTTATTTATTCACGTTCACACGCAACTCACGTCCCGGTGCAA